>JZKD02S2080147.1:1027785-1083943 GCA_000966675.3 Picea glauca
GTTGAAAAATGTAGGTCATGGCTCATATCTAGTTCTATGGGAGTGGAGGCAGGTAGCTAGAGTTAATGCCATGGTGTCTAACCATTTGGTACATGTCATGTTCAATACCTAGAGTCTATGTAGGAACTAAGAGAGTGTTTTAATAGTGTGCAGGGCCGAAGAATGGAGGAAGATAGGTTGTACTTAGAGGATGATGTAAGGGATATATAATATTTTTTTTTCACAGATTAGGATTTTTTTAGGCTACAATGATCTAGACGAGGTTTATTTATGTATTTTCTAGGTCATTTGATCATCCATTGATATCGGATCTATGTGGGGGGACTCCAATGGTGGTTGACCTTGTTCCTGAGCAAGGAAACTTAATGAGAGTACTAGGGAGGTCATTTCAAATTACATGCAAGCTCAACATCCATCCCCCAAGGGAGGTGATCATCTAATATCTCATTGTTTATCCTCCTCTAATAGGATTGGTGTAGCAGAAGAAGTGAGTAGCCTTCGAGCTAGTTTAGCAGATTCCCCAAGTGTAGGAGAAATAGGAGAGAGTAATTTTGTTAGGTTGGCACAAAAAGGAAGGTGTTGGAAAGAAAAGAGGGAGAGGGGGAGAAATATAGGGGAGAACCTTCCCTTTGCTACGGGAAAGGTACCAGTCAAAGCCTGATCAACCCTTGCTCCGAGAATGAGGTGATCTCATTTTTGTGCTCCCCCGCCCCCATTCCTCAAAAGTGTGGGAGCATCAAAATCACTTACCCAACACGAGGTTAAAAGGTGCTTGCTTTGTTGATGCTTCTAGCTTTGGTGCTAGAAAAGAGAGAGTAGAAGAAGATGGTTATGAGGGTGGATGTGGAGTTAGAGGGAATTCCCAAAATGTCAGGGAAAACCACAATGGGAAGATTTTGTGGGAAGTTGTTGTCTCCCCAAGCTCTAAGGGGATGGATTGACAAGAATTGGACTAATATCATAGGTTACCATCCATATTTCCATACCTTAGAGAGAGGGTAGATCATTTTAAAATTTCTCTCAAAGGAGGATTTGACATAAATTTTCTATCGTGCATGGACTTAAGGGCCTTGTGGTCTAGTACTAAAGGAATGGGACATCAGTTTTGACCCAGATCATGCATCTTTGTCACACACAAAAGTTTGGGAAATTATCCAAAATTTTCCTTTGGTCTTCTGGAAAGAGGAGGTGTTAACAACAATTGGTAATTCTATTAGTTTTTTTCTTAGTTGTGAGCTTGAGTGGGAGAAAAAAGAAGATATAAGATTGGCTTGGGTGCATGTAGAAATTGAACTGAAGGAGGGTTTCCCAGATGAGATAGAGTTAGTCTATGGAGATTTTAGGTGAATGCAGTGAATCAACTATTGGAGAGTTCCTTTCAAATGATTTGGTTGTCATGAGGTCGACCACTTCCAGGAACAATGCCACATGTCCACATATCACATTTCCCCTTCATTAAAGCATGGGAAAGGAAGGTGGCATCATATGGTGATGGTAGTAGAAAAGGGGAGGTATTTCGTGAAGAGACTAGTTCTAAATCTAAGGAAAATAATCTCAAAAAGAAGGAAGATCTTGTTGGAGTTACTTCACACACACCTAGGATTTCTTTTTCCTAAGGTACTGTTGGCAGCCACAATTGATTTTCGATACTTATCATGATCAAAAGAGATTACACCTTTCTGTAGCTTCCATCAGCTCTCATTTGTAAATGTTTGTATTTCTGAGTTTCAAAGTGATGATTGGATTAAAGCTTACCTTATTGAATCTTTATCATTTGCATTTTCGTTTGTTTTATTTTTAATTCATGACTATAAGCATGAATTAAAACATACAATTTGGCTTCGTTTAATAATATTTTACCTTAGAAATATCATTTTAAAAGCCACCCATATGTGATTAAAATTTAAATCTTATGAAATGTTTGATTTACACATTATCAAATTTTTGTTTTAATATGTTTGTTATGAATTCAATGGACTTGATAGTTCATTGTCGAATTGTTTTGATGCATGAAAAACCTTGGTTAACTATTGATATTTTTTTCATGAGTTTAATGGTCATATCAATATTCATGCCAATAAGTACAAGCATGTTGTACTTGCATTTCCACCTTACCTTGCTGGCCCAAAACATTAATGAAGCTATTCATTATGTGCATAGGGTTTTGTACTTTGTAGGTTTTGGCACTCATCCCGCGAAATGGAAAGGAATTATATGAGCCCTCTGGTTTTCGTTCTCACTATTTATCCTATCCGAGTTATGATAGCCCCCAAAATCTACTATTTTCATGCATCCACTCTCTATTCAGACCTGTTTCTGTCACTCATGCATTGGGAAGTTAAAACCATCCCGAGTGATTTCTGTTGCATCCTTATCACAGTGGTGATGGCACTCGTCATTCGTATAGAGCCGAACATATGCCAAGCCTTATTATCCCATGACGATGCTATTGATGACCTAAAGGATCATGGCTGGGATGTATTTCTCAAGAAGTTTGAGGGTTATAATCTCTAGGTGGAAAATGATTTTTCACAAACCTTGGACGGTTTCAAAGCCAAGATTGGAGGCATAAAGTTGGAATTGATAGAGGAGTTCTTGAACAAAGCAACAGGGCTCCCATCAAAGGGTGAGAGGTGCTTTAAAAATGACAGAATAGAAGAGGTCCCATGGATTTTGTTTACGAATTCTCGTAAAACCATTTGTTGCATAAAATGTATTCCTATCGCTCTGTTAAAACCTACATGGCATAGTCTACTGTTAATTTTGAAGCAATTTGTTACGTGCGAAGGTCGATGCAGGTTGGTTTTTCTATATCATATCTGTTTGATTATGAATTTCATAGGGTTCGATTTAGATATTCCCTTTTACCTATTGATGAGTCTTTATAATATGTCCAAGCGTTAAAAGTGACATGGTATCAATTCGAGCCTGTTTCACCATGGACTTGTTAAAATCCTATTGGTGTATCATCTGTTGAACATAGGTGACAGTTGGGAGACCTTTATGATGAGAAATGGCTTGACCCAGGCTGGCCCTACATCCAACCCTCTTTTGATTGCAAACCCTAACTCGAACAGGCCGGTGGTTGAAATCCAGTTTATTGATTCAATTGATGGACCAGAGTTTATTGATAAATCCCCTCTAGTTAAAAGATTATAGTGTAGGTTTTCACCTGCAAGATATCTAGAACAAGTGACTGTCGAATTGAAGGGAAATGATCTTCATGTGTCTATGAATGATGTTAGTTTAAACGTTAATGATAAAAATGATGTCAAGAAACTCTCTAAAGGAAGGAAAAAACAGTGCATAAATTTGACTTTCAAGAATAAGATTGTCGGTCATCTAATCTCTAGAAAACTAAGAAACCAAAAGGATAATCATCTGAGCTCGATCGAATTGATCAATATTGATTAGGGTTCATATCATGAGATAGAGGATTTCCTGGCTCGAGAAGATCCATAAAATCAGTGTTCCAGAAGGGAGGTTATCACCCATGTTGAACCATATGATTTCGTGACCAATTTACCCCCGTGTCTTAAGGGTAAAGAAAGATTTTTGGGTATTGGGAATGATATGGAACAAACATAAGGTTCGATTGAAGCACCCTTGGTCGAATGTGTCCCGTGTCGATTTGTTGTTTCCCTGGTACACGGTGATGGCTGCCTTGATTAGGTAGAACATTACTATACTGATGTTCCTCTCTTATAGGCCCAAATTAGAACCTTTACTGCTCAAAATGATCTGTTGAAACAAGATAACCTTGATCTCAAGACACGTACACAGAGAGAAAATAAATGATTCAAGAGGGCTAGAAATATAATCATTAAGAATACGACTAGTTTAAAAGAAATTATAAGCTGTGAACTGTCTGATCCCTCTTTGGCTAATTTTTGATGGTAAAACAATTTTATTTTATTTTATTCATTTATGTTATCTAAGTCCAAATAAGTAGATTTTAATTTTTATTTCATTTTCTAAGAATAAGACTGGCTACAGAATCTATGATTCTATAGCTAGTCCCTTTTGAATAATAATTAGTAATTAGTAATTGTTTTTCTAATATATCAAATTGGTTTTGCTATTATCAGTAATGGAAGATTATGTTGTTGATTGCTTGGAGTAAATATTTTCAATTATACACTTAAATGATTAGTAGTTTCTCCTTTTTTATGTTTTATAAAACTTTGGTTTAATTTTGAACAAACCAACTCTTGTATGAGTGGTTTCCAATGCACTATTTTAGTAATATTACTTGACTTTGGGAGATTCAACTCTATCCTGTGTGATATGAGTATTTGGATCTTGGATCACTTTAAATATTGTTCACTCTTGTTAATGAGACATATTTGATTCGAATGCATTATGGACATGTAATTCCCAAGACTGTATGGACAAGTTGTTCACATCTCGGCTTTAGACCAGTGTGACACTGTCCCATCACATTTTGTCTTTTATATTATGGAATATTAATATGTTATATAACTTTAGTCTTATTAGCATATAATGTTTCATTTTATTCAGCACTTTAAATTTTGTCTATAATTTATTGTTCATATATTATGTCTGTGATCGTTATTTCACTTCAATATCATTGATTTATGCTTGATGTTAAGTGATGTATTATATGAATTCTTGATATTAAATTTATTTTACTATAAGTATTCATCATTACAAGGTCACCAGATCTATATGTTTATTTCTCTACTCTTATATCCTTGCTCCAAAAATACCTTGAGTAGTTTATTTTGGAGATGTTAGCACAAGCCTATTACATGTTTCTCTCACAGGAAATATAGATGGAAGTTTGAATTGCGCAGGGATATAGACACATTTGGTGACTAATCTCAGGTTAGTTTTATTCATATTCTATTTATGTTATTAGTTTATTTATTAATGAAATAAGATAGTTTAAATTGGTTGTGACTGTTATTCTGTTCTTGTTTCAATTTATGTTTTATTAGTATCTTTTTTAAGTTCTTAGATTTTAAATTATTAAACAGAAAATATAAAATATATGTGCTTTCTTTATATACTTGATAAACAATTGCAAAAACATTGATTTCACAAGACATTCACAAAAACTTGCAATTTGTAAATACCTTGTTCATAATCAACCCCTTGATTTCTCAGATATCTGAGAACAAATTCAAGGCATTGGTCTGCCTGAAAACCATTTAGGTGATAATACTATCAATCTTATTGAGACACCTATCCTAGGAGCTGGAGGGTCTGGTATCCAACCTTCCTCACCGGGTTCATCTCCATCCTCTTTAGGAGGAGAATCTTCAGACGAACACAGTTCTTCATCAGAACCATCTTAGCCTTCAACACCACCAACTCCCATGGAAAACCAAAAAAATTATGCTATACCTTGGCTTGATCAAGATGTTGAGGCTGTACCCGGACATCAACACCCATTACCAAAACACCCAGAGAAATGGTTGCCTAAATTTGATCTAGATTCTAAACAATCTGCTGAGGTCACATCAAAAAATTTAAGTTGGACAATAGAATCTGAAGTGTTGAGCATGAAGATGTAGTATGCAGATTATTTCCTTATACTTTTGAGGGGAATGCCTCAACATGGTATTTCGCTCAGCAACCCCAAACCATCGTCTCTTGGGACAAGTTTGAAACTTGTTTATTGGAAAAATTTGGAGATGATAAATCTCCTAAAGTCTTGGTTATGGAACTCTCCAGTCTAAAAATGAATCCTATGGAAAAAGTAAAATACTTTAACCAAAGATTTCTTACTTTAAAGAATAAAATCCCTGCAGATTTGATGCTTGCAGAAAGTCTAATTGTTGCATATTATGCTAAAGCCTTCCACAATAATATTTCCATATATGTCAAAAGGTCTAAAAAAAACACCTTGTTAGGAGCCTTTGAGGAGGTAAGTCAAATTGAAAAAGATATATTAATCTTAAAATACAATCTTAGTAGTGAAGCTGAAACAACCTTATCTTCTAAGAAGAAAGTAGAAATTCTAACTAGGCCACCTCAACTTAAGAACCAACAAGAAAATTTAGACCTAGAAATCTTGTAGAAGGCTTTCCAAAAATTGTCCAATTAGGTCATTGATTTGAAGAGATTAGCCGAGGAGGCATCAACAAGAAAAAGAAGTTTTAAACCTCCTTTCAGAAAACCTTTTTCCTCCCAACCGGCCAAACCCGACCATAAAAGGTCTAAATTTTGAAAGTTTACAGTTTGCTTTGCAAACCATATTAGAAGCACATGATAGTTTTGCTTTTGTCCCACCTGATAACTTTGAAGATGTAGTAGAGGAAGAGCTACCGAAGGAGGAAGATTCATCTCCTCCTATTTTCGGTCACTTGTCGGATAGTATTTTCCAACCAAACTTAAAAAATGTCCACCCCTACAATACAAGGAGCAAAACCCAGGGAAAACCCTCTTCTGAAATGAGTAAAAATGTGTTTCCAAAACAATCAAAGGAATTTCAAATTAAACAAAGCTTAGCAGCCCCTGTTTTAGAATACGATTTGATTGAAGATTTGAAAAAATTGAGGGCTAATATTTATGTTTTTGAGTTGCTGAAATTTCCCCTTATTTTGTAGAAAATGCTTCAAAGTATCAATGAAAACATAAAAAAGAATGATCCTAACAACAAAAACTCAGCAGAAATTGACTTAAATACAACCAAAAAGGTAATTGACTTGAATCTAATTTGAAAGTTCATCAGATAATTAATATTATCTTTGTTGATATCCCCGAAGTTTATGGCTTGTTCCTAAGACGGGATTGGTCGGAGCAGTTGCACGGTTACTTTGCCACAGATTGGTCTCACTTGTGGCTACCTGAAAATGGACAACCCAACAAAAACAAGATAAACATAGAACGCTATCTTAATCATACCGTAACATATCTAAATGATGCAAATGAACATTTCATTAAATCTACTAATTCATTTGAAATGCAGTGAAATAATACCTTGTTTGGTACTTTCATGACCGCAATCTCTCCTATCACTAATCCTGCACAACAATTTGAAGTTGTAACCTACACTTAGACATCATCTTTGAATAATATGCCAAGTACTTTCAACGAAGCACATATATAGTCCTTATACTTTGACAAATCCAAATCCAAAGAAGGAGCAGGCGTTGGTTGCATTGGTTGTGTCGATTCGAGTTCGAATGTACAATAACACGGTCGAATACAAAGCACTTCTACAAGGACTCGGGAAATCTTTGGATATGGATGTGCGAAATTTTATAGTATTTGGTGATTAGGAAATCATGGTGAGGCATGTAAGAAATGCCATACATTGCTTATCACCACATCTAAAAAGCTACCAGACAGAGGTATGGAGTTTAATGCATAAATTTTCAGCATTCAATATAAATTCCATTCCTAGGTTGAGTAATTCAGAGGCTGATTTATTGGCCAATGTTGCTTCTAAAATATTGCCCACTGAAGGTCTTTCTCCTAATGTGTTTTCAATTGAATTATTATTCAGACCATCGATCTCGGATAACATTAAAAATTGGAGAGTATTCAACGATGACCAACAGATTATCAAATTCTTGCATATGGAATATACTTTCAAGGGAGAAGTAATTGATGAAGGCACTCACGATGAAAACCTTTGAATCTTCAAGGTCATGGGTGCAGCGTAGTGGTAAGGTCGGTCATGTAACGACGGTCAGGTCTTGGGCTCGAACCCGAACATGGCCGCTGCTCGCTGTTTGATTAACCGTTCTGAGCCAAGCTCACCACCTTTTAAGGTCGTGGATGCGGTGTAGTGGTAAGGTCGGTCATGTAACGATGGTCAGGTCTCGGGCTCGAACCCGAACATGGCCGCTGCTCGCTGTTTGATTAACCATTTCGAACCAAGATCACCACCTTTTATCATGTCCTCACAAATTTGGATGGACGCTCTGGGTGCTTCACGGCGTCTCCGCGGCTAGGGTTAAACCCTAGCCGAATTCCTCTCTGCAGCTCGGCCTCTTGGCCGCAGCTTCTCTCTCTTTAATGGACGCAGCTCCCTCTCCAATGGCCACAGCTTTCTCTTCAATGGCGGCTTCCTCTCATAGAGGATTAGGACGTAATGGCTCTGTCCAACACGGGTTTGTTAATCATCCAGGCGCGGTTCCTCTCACCCTCGGCCCTTCGGGTAGAACCCCAACATCCTACAGCGAGGTCGTTAAATCAGAAACCTTAGCTCGCTCCTTTCCATCTGTCTCATGCTCAGTTAAAGAAGCTCCAACGATCTCTCTTCTCATGGGCCAAGAAGCTAAAGATGAGGAAGCTTACTTCCGGGAAAATGATTTAATCTGTCGATTCAATGGACTTTGGCCGCGGCTTGTGGATCTCAATGGCTGGATCTCAGCCCACTGGAAGCCTCTCATCAAGGAAGATTTGTTCATTCACCCCTGCTTGAAGGGTTTCTTCATTGCATAGTTTGATCTGGCAGCAGATCGGTATTTGATCCTAGCTTCTTTCCCTTGGTTTTGGGGAAACTCAGGTTTGCGCATGATGGTTTGGAATCCTTGCTTCAATCCTCTGACTGATGTTCTTTCTTCTGCTCTAGTTTGGGTCAGACTTCCGAATCTTCCCTTGCATTTTTGAGGTGCAACTTCTCTTCGAGATATTGGATCATCATTAGGAAAGTTTTATTTTGCAAGCAAAGAAACTAGAATTCATAGCACCACCTCATATGCCAGAATCTGTGTGGAAATGGATTTTAGCAAAGGGTTTCCAGCAGAAATTATTTTGGGTTGCAAAAACTACACCTGGACCCAAAAGCTAGACTATGAAAGAATCTCACTGCAATGAAGGGTTTGTTTCAAAACAGGGCACATAGCAGCTCAATGCACTAAGGGGAACAGGAAAGCAGGAAAACAACAACGCAAATCAACATGGTGGGAAGGCTCCAATGAAGATCATCAACTAATTATTACAAACATCCAAAAATATTCTCTAGAATCAGACCCTCTGAGCCTTGACTCCAAAGGCATGTCTACTCAGGAGATACCTCCGAATCAGTCCAAGAACGTCCCTCAATCGAAGAGTAAAGATTAAACTACTCTTGATCCGGGAATAGAAAGTATTAAGGCTTCAGACACTCCTGATACAAGAATAGAAAGCAAGGTACTCTCCAACCCCCACCTCCTTCAAGTTGGGCAGACGAGGCCGATAAAGATGATAAAGATGAAGCAGCATTGACATCCCCAAAGAAAGCAAGTTCCCTGGACCAGCAAAATAAGGGGATAATTGAATCAACAACAACACCACTACCTGCCAAAGAAGGTTGGACAACAGTTGAGAAGAGGAAAAAGACACCACCAGAAATACAACCAATGATGACCAGAATTCGATCCGGAAAGAAAAAATAATCAAGAGTTTCTTTAGTCAACTATAAGGCCATCAATTTGTTCAAATTTATTCATGTAAGGAATCATGGAATGTAGTTTATTTGGATAACTGGAAACATAGGAAAGTGAACTTGAAATCCGGTAAGATAAATCGGAAACTATACTTGGGATCTTTTTTTCTATGTACTTTTTTCAGGCAAGGCCGATGATCTTTTATCAATACAAACATAACCGTTTCTGTTAAAAAAAAAAAAAAAACCTTCGAATCTTCACAGTAATATCAAATCCTAGATCCCCTGAATCAACATCCGATCTAGTAAACTCTATCCCCAGATCTGTTGTAAGACTAGAGAAATTTTATGACTTGCATGATAAATTTAGAGGGATAGTTAATTGTAGAATGAACAATTCTTCTTTGGTTTATGAGACAGTTAATTTAGGAGCAAAGGAAAATCCTCAAAATATTAATCTGGGAATAGGATGTTTCGAGCAAGAATGATCTTCTTTTATAAAATTGTTTAAAGAATTTAAAGTTGTTTTTGCCTGTACATATGATGACTTGAAAACATTCGACCCCAATATCATACAACATGTCATCCCCATGAAACCCTAGACTCAGCCTTTTCAACAAAAAATGAGGAAGATGCATCCTAAATTAGAGCCCACTGTTAAAAAAGAACTAAATAAATTACTAATTGCAATGGTAATTTTCCCAATGAGACACATGCAATGGGTGTTTAATCTAGTTCCTGTAAGGAAGAAAATTGGTGAAATTCGACTCTGTGTTGAATTTTAAAACCTAAACTGAGCATCTAATAAAGATAACAACCATGTTCCTCCAATGGAACAATTTCTCCAGCAGGTGTCTGGCTTCGAAAGACTATCTTTGCTAGATGGATTTTCGGGATACAACCAGGTCCTCATGTCTCCCTTAGATCAGCTTATAACCACCTTTCACACCCCATGGGAAACTTATACCTATAGGAAAATGCATTTTGGACTGATAAACACTGGCACCACTTTCCAGAGAGCAATGGACATTGCTTTTCGTGGCCTCATTAACCAATCGGTCGTGCTCTACCTTGATGATGTCACCATGTTCTCTAAAAATAAGAAATATCACTTGTCCCACCTCAGGGTTGTCCTGGAATGATGTCGCAAGTTCGACATATCTCTCAACCCTAAGAAATTGGTCTTTGTAGTAGAGAAAGGTAAACTTCTCGGGTTTATATTGTCTAAGGATGGAATGATTATTGACCCTAAAAGAACCCAAGCTATTTCTAAACTTCCCCCTCCTTCTTCTAAAAAATCCATGCAGTCCTTTTTGGGCAAGATTAATTTCGTTAGAAGCTTTTTCCCAAGCTTCTCAGAAATGGTTAGACCATTACAAAATTTAATTTAAAAAGATGTTTTATATCATTGGGGACCACAAGAAAGTCAGGCCTTCGATTCAATTAGAAAATCAATAATAGAATCCCCTTCCTTGATGAGTCTCGATTTTTCTCTAGATTTCACTCTTTATACCTTTGCTTCTGACCGATCTTATGTTGTTGTGTTAATGTTGAAAGAAATGAGATACCCATTGCCTTCATGAGCTCAGCTTTCAAAGGAGAAGATCTTAACTACCCAGTAGTATATCAACAGGCATATGATGTCTTCAAATTAGTGAAACACATCCGGTCATACTTGTTGAAATCCAGAACCAAGGTTATTGTTCCTTACCCAGCTGTAAGAAACCTGTTAGTACAAAAAGAACTAGGTGAGAAAAGGGCAAATTGGATGACATCATTACAGAAATATGACCTCGAAATAACCCCTGGATAGATTGTTAGAGGTCAAGTCCTGTGCAAGTTAGTAACTGATTCAGTTCAAGAACAAGAAATTCAAATAAACACCTCAACCGTCAACTAGCCTGATGAAAAACAGATCAAATGTGCACAAGTTACTGCCAGTTCTTGGTATGAGAATATCAAATTTTATTTGACACATGGATATTCTCCCCGTAATATTGTTCCTAAAAATAGAAGAGAACTTAGGCTTAAATATGAATATTTCCAGTTAATCAATGATGTATTATTTCGAAAAAAAATTGATGGTGTGTTTATGCGTTGTTTAGAAAAACAAGAATCAGAAAAAGTACTATCTGAACTTCATTCAGGTGAAGACGGTGGTCACTTTGGTGGAGAAACCACTACTCACAAAGTGATAAGGTCCGGGTACTATTTGCCCACCTTGTTTAAAGATGCCCATGTGTTGTCCTGTAAATGCATAATTTTCCAAAAGGCTGTAGGACGGGTAAAAAAGGAAGCATTCCCTTTACAACCTGTTACTGTAGATTCACCTTTTCAGCAATGGGGTCTTGACATCATAGGACCAATTAATCCCACTTCTTTGTAGCAACACAAGTTTATCCTTACAACAACAGATTATGTTACTAGATGGTATGAAGTTGTACCTTTAAAAGTGGTAAACACAAATCAGGTAGTATCCTTCCTAAGCTCTCATATCATCACTCATTTTGGTATTCCTAAATATCGGGTCTTTGATAATGCCTCTTACTTTTCATCCCTTGATATGAACGTTTTTTCTCTGCAAAAGGGATTAACCTGAAGTATTCTGCAAGCTACTACCCTCAAGGAAATGTCTTAGCAGAATCAACAAACAAAAATTTGATTAAGATCATTAAAAGGACAGTTTCAAAAAATCACAAAAATTGGCACAATGCACAATATAATGCACTCTGGGGTGATAGGGTAACACCAAAATATTATGTTGGTAATTCCCCTTTCTTCCTCATTTATGGAAGAGAATCCATTCTTCCCCCACATGTTTTACTCCCTTCTCTGCAATTGTCTCAGAGATTTGAAGAAGAGGACTGCCCTCCCCTAGAAAATCGAATCAATTCCTTATTAAAATTGGAGGAAGTAAGAACACAAGCAAAGAAAAAATTAGATCAACATCAACAAATTGTTAAAATATGGTTTGATTCAAGTTCTTCTTCTGATAGGGACTTTGATGTCAGAGATCAGGTTCTTAAGTGGGATAAATCTCACGAGGGAAAAGGTGAACATACCAAGTTCTAGAATCTGTGGCTAGGACCATTTGTAATTTCTGAAAAATTGGGTCCCAACTCTTTCCATCTGCATAATTTGGAGGGGCAACTAGACACTTTCCCAGTGAATGGCTAGGCTCTCAAAAGGTATTTCACGTAGTGATTTTGGATCCACCCTTTTTGTACATATTTTTTATTTTCTTTTTTGTTTTGAATTTTGATTTTTTTCATTTTGCCCGATTTTGATTTGTTTTCCAAATAATTACGTTTGAGTCACCATTTCATTTTTGGAAGGGAAACCATAATTTTCATTTTCTATCAGCAGTTGACGACTCCTCAAAGCATTGATTCTATAAATGCTAAAACTCATATCAGCAGAAGTAAATTTATGTTCAAAACAGTGTTCCTGGTTTCTCCTTAAAATTACGGGAAGACACGATTATCATTAATAAAACTCTTAATGATGTCCATGTTTTAAGGAAAACAACTCAATTATACCTTCCTGTCCTTGAGATGGTTTCTTAACAGAAGTCTAAGTGTTTAGATCATGATGAAGATCATTAAACGAGAAAATACGTTGTAAAGGATCAAGTTTTGTTTTCAAAATCTGAGATTTTCGGTATCACCCCTCTCTCTTGAATATCATAAAATTTTTGCAAATTTATAAACAAATTCTAGCGAGTTGAAAGCATTGCAATTTGTGGGAAGTGTTTGTAAACCCGTTGGGACACTGAACAGGTCCGCTGGTAGTGGGTAAATACATGCATGATGCCAAGGAAACTTCATCGGGGTACTGAATAGGCATGCTGGCAGTGAAGCAATGTCGGGTTTAAGAAAATTTTCAGGTATGTCTTTCAGAATTGATCAAAAGTAAATATGTTGTTTATCATGAATGGATGGCTCTTGGATAAGACAGAGGTGTTAGAGTGGGTTAAATGACATCCCTGTCGAGGCTATGGACGCCTGCTGGCAACAATGGCCCTGTCAACAATATCAGAGTTAGTTGCCTAGACATCATTTCACTCGTAATCAAGACTTGATACCATATTACATTTTTGACAGAAATACATCCGATGTTAGACTATGCTATTTTCTGAGTTTTGATCAAAAGGCTTGACCTGTTGTCAACTATCTTAAAAATTCATTCTTTCTAATTCACCCTAAGATCAATTTTCTGGTGATGCAGAGATAACTGCTTCACCCAGTATGTCACCATTGTTGGCAGCCACAATTGATTTCCGATACTTATCATGATCAAAAGAGATTACACCTTTTTGTAGCTACCATCACCTCCCGTTTGTAAATGTTTATATTTCTGAGTTTCGAAGCGATGATTGGATTAAAGATTACCTTATTGAATCTTTATCATTTGCATTTTCATTTTTTTATTATTTTTAATTCATGATTGTAAGCATGAATTAAAACATAAAATTTGGCTTGGTTTAATAATCTTTTACCTTATAAATATCATTTTAAAATCCACCCATATGTGATTAAAATTTAAATTTTATGAAATGATTGATTTACACATTATCAAAATTTTGTTTTAATATGTTTGTTATGAATTTAATGGACTCAATAGTTCATTGTCGAATTGTTTTGATGCATGAAAAACCTTGGTTAACTATTGATATTTTTCTCATGAGTTTAATGGTCATATCAACATTCATGCCAATGAGTACATGCATGTTGTACTTGCATTTTCTCCTTACCTTGCTAGCCCAAAACATTAATGAAGCTATTCATTATGTGCATAGGGTTTTGTACTATGTAGGTTTTGGCACTCATCGCAAGAGATGGAAAGGAATTCTATGAACCCTCTAGTTTTCATTCTCACTATTTCTCTTATCCGATTTATGATAGCCCCCAGGCTCTGTTATTTTCATGCTTCCACTCTCCGTTCAAACCTTTTTCTGTTGCTCGTGCGTTGGGGACTTAAAACCATCCCAAGTGATTTCTGTTGCATCCTTATCACATTGGTCATGGTGCCGGTCATTCCTATAGAGATGAACATATGCCAAGCCTTATTATCGTAGTATAGAGGATTTCCTGGCTTGAGAAGATCTAAAAAATCAGTGTTCCAGGAGGGAGGTTATCATCCATGTTGAACCATATGATTTCGTGACCAATTTACCCCTGTGTCTTAAGGTTAAAGAAGGATTTTTGGGTATTGGGAACTATCTGGAATAAACATAAGGTAAGATTGAAGCACCCCTGGTTGATTGTGTCATGCATCGATCTACCATCTCCCCGGTACATTGTGATAGCTGCCTCAATTGGGTAGAGTATTACTATACTAGTGTTCTTCTCTTAGAGGCCCGAATTAGAACCTTGACTGCTCAGAACGATTTGTTGAAACAAGAGAACCTTGATCTCAAGTCACATATAGAGAGGGAGAATAAACGAATCAAGAGGGATGGAAATATAATCATTAAGAATACGACTAGTTTCAAAGCAATTATAAAATCTGAACTATCTGATCCCTCTTTGGATAATTTTTAATGGTAAAACAATTTTATTTTATTTCATTCATTTCTGTTATCTAAGTCCAAATAAGTATATTTGAATTTTGATTTCATTTGCTAAGAATAAGACTGGCTACAAAATCTATGATTCTGTAACTAGTCCCTTTTGAATAATAATAAGTAATTAGAAATTGTTTTTCTAATATATCAAATTGGTTTTTCTATTCTCAGGAAATGGAAGATTGTGTTGTTGATTGCTTGGAGTAAATATTTTCAATTATACGCTTAAATGATCAATAGTTTCTCATTTTTTATGTTTTATAAAACTTTGGTTTAATTTTGAACAAGCCAACACTTGTATGAGTGGTTTCCAATGCATTATTTTAGTAATATTACTTGATTTTGAGAGATTCAACTCTATCCTATGTGATATGAGTATTTGGATCCTGGATTACTTTAAATATTGTTCACTCTTGTTAATGAGACATCTTTTATTCAGATGCATTATGGACATGTAATTCCCAAGAATGTATAGAAAAGGTGTTCACATCTTGGCTTTAGACCAGCGTGACACTGTCCCATCACATTTTTCCTTTTATATTATGGAATATTAATATGTTATAAAGATTTAGTCTTATTAGCATATAATGTTTCATTGTATTCAACACTTTAAATTATGTCTATAATTTGTTGTTCATATATTATATCTCTGATCGTTATTTCACTTCAATATCATTGATTTTTTCTTGATGTTAAGTGATGCATTATATGAATTCTTGATATTAAATTTCTTTTAATATAAGTATTCATGATTACAAGGTCACCGGATCTATATGTTTATTTATCTTCTCTTATATCCTTGCTCCAAAAATACCTTGAGTTTATTTTGGAGATGTTAGCTCAAGCCTGTTAGAGGTTTCTCTCACAAGCAAGATAGATGGAAGTTCGAATTGCACAGGGATATAGACACATTATGTGACTAATCTCGGGTTAGTTTTATTCGTATTATATTTCTATTATTAGTTTATTTATTAATGAAATAAGATAGTTTAAATTGGTTGTGACTGTTATTCTGTTCTTGTTTCAAATTATGTTTTATTAGTATATTTTTTGAGTTTTTAGATTTTAAATTATTAAACAAAAAATATAAAATATATGTGCTTTCTTTATCTACTTGATAAACAATTGCAAAAACATTGATTTCGCAAGACATTCACCAAAACTTGCAATTTGTAAATACCTTGTTCATAATCACGTATTCATATTTATGTTTTTGTTTTAACACTTGTAAATAATTAAATTCATGTACATAGTATCGTAGTTATATCTTTAGAATGTTTTATTTCCTTTCTTTGTTTTAGGACCCTAGTTGGATAACAGAGCCATTAAACCCGTCAGGATAGATCATACCAAATGGCTTAGGTTAATTAGACAACCCTGGTCCTGATCTATCCTTCTAGTTGATGGTGTGTTACTTATGCCTTTCAACAAATGACACTAGAAGGAGGGTCTGAATTTAATTGATGTCACACGGAGGTCGCAAGACTCCTCCCCCACACACTCGTTCCCCTGTCGTAACGCGTAGTCAATCAGACAACAACGTTACTCTTGAAACAACAACTACCTCAATCTATAATCTTGATATTCCTGTTGAACCGGTCACACCAGTTCCTCAAGGGGCCGACATCTAAGAAATTGTTTGTCAGCCACTCATAAGAACACATATTGCCTTAGCCTGTATCAGACAACTTGGTAGGCCACTTAATCAACCCCTTGATTTCTCAGATATCCAAGAACAGCTTCAAGGCACTGGTCTGCCTGAAAACCCTTTAGGTGATAATACTATCAATATTATTGAGACACCTATCCTTGGAGCTGGAGGGTCTGGTATCCCACCTTCCCCATCAGGTTCGTCTCCATCCTCCTCAAGAGGAAAATCTTTAGACGAAGATAGTTCTTCATCAGAACCATATCAGCCTTCGACACCAGCAACTCCCATGGAAAACAAAAGAAATCCTGCCATACCTTAGCTTGATCAAGATGTCGTGGTTGTACCCAAACCTCAACACCCATTACCAAAACACCCGGAGAAATGGTTGCCTAAATTTGATCCAGATTCTAAACAATCTGTTGAGGATCACATCAAAAAATTTATGTTGGCCATTATACTCTAAAGTGTTGAGCATGAAGATGTAATATGCAGATTATTTCCTTATACTTTTGAGGGGAATGCCTCCACATGGTATTTCGCTCAACAACCCCAAACCATCGTCTCTTGGGACAAGTTTGAAACTTGTTTCTTGGAAAAATTTAGTGATGACAAATCTCCTAAACGCTTGGTTATAGAACTCTCCAATCTAAAAATGAATCCTAAGGAAAAAGTAAAAGACTTTAACCAAAGATTTCTTACTTTAAAGAATAAAATCCCTGCAGATTTGATGCCTGCGGAAAGTCTAATTGTTGCATATTACGCTAAAGCCTTCCACAATAATATCGTCATATGGGTCAAAAGGTATAAAAAAAACACCGTGTTAGGAGCCTTTGAGGAGGCGAGTCAAATTGAAAAATATATATTAAGATTAAAAGACAATCTTAGCAATGAAGCTGAAACAACCTCGTCTTCTAAGAAGAAAGTAGAATTTTTTACTAGGTCACCTCAACTTAAGAACCAACAAGAAAATTTAGACATAGAAAGCTTGCAGAAGGATTTCCAAAAATTGTCCAATCAGGTCGTTGACTTGAAGAGATGAGCCAAACATGCATCAACAAGAAAAGGAAGTTTTAAACCTCCTTTCAAAAAACATTTTCCTCCCAATCGACCGAACCCGACCACAAAAGGTCTAAATTTTGAAATTTTATAGTTTCTTTGCAAACCATCTTAGAAGCACATGATAGTTTTGCTTATGTCCCACCTAACAAATCTAAATATGTAGTAGAGGAAGAGGTACCAGAGGAGGAAGATTCGTCTCCTCCTATTTTCGATCACTTGTCAGATAGTATTTTCCAAGAAAACTTTGAAACTGTCCACCCCTACAATACAAGGAGAAAAACCCAAGGCAAACCCTCTTCTGAAATGAGTAAAAATGTGTTTCTAAAACAATCAAAGGAATCTGAAATTAAACAAATCTTAGCAGCCCCTGTTTTAGAATACGATTTGATTGAAGATCTAAAAAAATTGAGGGATAATATTTATGTTTTTGAGCTACTGAAATTTCCCCATTTTTTTGCAGAAAATGCTTCAAAGTATCGCTGAAAACATCAAAAAGAATGATCCTAACAATAAAAAATCAGTAGAAACTGACTTAAATACAGTGAAAAAGGTCCCAACTAAAACAACATATGAACCTCCAGAGAAAAGGGACTTAGAAGAAAAAACTGTAGGAAATGTAGATAAAACTGTTTTAGGGACAACAACTAAAAATCAACAGAATGATGTTGTTAACGCTCGAAAAAATGTCCCGCCTTTTTTGTTAACCTTTGAAAATTTTAATCTGAATGTACATAATTGCATGGTCAATTCCGGTGCATCATCAAACATTATACCTCTATCTGTTTTCCAAAAAATAAATGCAGAATTTAAACCTTCTGATATTAAAATCATTCAGCTAGATCGAACGAACGTTAAAGTAATTGGTGAGCTTAAAAATGTACTAATTAGACTATCATCCAATCCGAAAGTTAATCAGATAATTTATATTATCGTTGTTGTTATCCCTGAATTTTATGGCTTGTTTTTTAGCAGGGATTGGTCAGAGCAGTTGCACAGTTACTTTGCCACATATTGGTTTCACTTGTGGCTGCCCGGAAATGGACAACCCAAAAAAATCAGGATAAACATAGAATGATATCTTAAGCATACCGTAACAGATCTGAATGATGCAAATGAACCTTTCATTACATCTGCTAATTCATTTGAAATACAGGTAATGCATACCTTCTTTGGTAATATCATCACCGAAATCTCTCCTATCACTAATCCTGTGCAACAATCTAAACTTGTAACCTACACTCAGACATCATCTTTGACTAATATTCCAAGTACTTCCGATGAAACACAGATATGGTCCTTATACTTTGACAGATCCAAATCCAAATAAGGAGTAGGCACTGGTTGTGTACTCATTGATCCTACAAGTAATAATACTTGTATGGCTTGCTGGTTCAAGTTTGAATGTACCAATAACACGGCCAAATACAAAGCACTTCTACAAGGACTCAGGAAAGATTTGGATATGGATGTGTGAAATTTCATAGTATTTGGTGATTATAAATCGTGGTGAGGCAGGTAAGAAACGCCATACATTGCTTATCACCACTTCTGAAAAGCTACCAGACAGAGCTATGGATTTTAATGTATAAATTTTCAGCATTCAATATAAATTTCATTCCTAGGTTGAGTAATTCAGAGGTTGATTTATTGGCCAATGTTTCTTCTAAACTATTGCCCACTGAAGGTATTTCTCCTAATGTGTTTTCAATTGAATTGGTGTTCAGACCGTTGATCCTAGATAACATTACAGATTTGAGAGTATTCGACGATGACCAACAGATTATCAACTTCCTGCATATGGAAGATACTTTCCATGGAGCAGTCATTGATGAAGGCACTCACGATGAAAACCTATGAAACTTCACGGTAGTATCAAATACTAGATCCCCTGAATCGACATCCGATCTGGTAAACTCTATCCCCAGATCTATTGTAAGACTAGAGAAATTTTATGACTTGCATGATAGATTTAGAGGGAAAGTTAATTGTAAAACGAACAGTTCTTCTTTGGTTTATGAGACAATTAATTTAGGAACAAAGGAAAATCCTCAAAATATTAATCTGGGAACAGGATGTTCCAAGCAAGAATGATCTTCTTTTATACATTTGTTTAAAGAATTTAAAGATGTTTTTTCCTGGACATATGATGACTTAAAAAAATTCGACCCCAATATCACACAACATGTCATCCCCTTGACACCCTAAACTCATCCTTTTCAACAGAAATTGAGGAAGATGCATCCTAAATTAGAACCCATTGCTAAAAAAAACTAAATAAATTACTAACTGCAAAGATAATTTTCCGAGTGAGACACATGCAATGGGTGTATAATCTAGTCCATGTAAGGAAGAAAAGTGGTGAAATTTGACTCTGTGTCAATTTTTGAAACCTAAATCGAGCATCTGATAAAGATAACTACCTTGTTCCTCCAATGGAACAAATTCTCCAGTAGGTGTCTAGCTCCGAAAGACTATCTTTACTAGATGTCTTTTCAGGATACAAACAGGTCCTCATGTCTCCCTCAGATCATCTTAAAACCACCTTTCACACTTCATGGGGCACTTATACCTACATGAAAATGCCTTTTGGACTGATAAACATTGGTGCCACTTTCCAGAGAGCAATGGAAATTTCTTTTCGTGGCCTCATTAACCAGTCGTTCGTGGTCTACCTTGATGATGTCACTGTATTCTCTAAAAACAAGAAAGATCACTTGTCCCACCTCAGGGCTGTCCTGGAACGATGTCACAAGTTCGACATATCTGTTAACCATAAGAAATTGGTCTTTGCAGTAGATCAAGTTATACTGCTCGGGTTTATAGTGTCTAAGGATGGAATGATTATTGACCCTAAAAGAACCCAAGCTATTGCTAAACTTCCCCCTCCTTCTTCTAAACAATCCATGTAGTCCTTTTTGGGCAAGATTAATTTCGTCAGAAGATTTGTCCCAAGCTTCTCAGAAATGGTGAGACCATTACAAAATTTAATTAAAAAAGATGTTTTATATCATTGGGGACCACAAGAAAGTTAGGCCTTCGATTCAATTATAAAATCAATAATAGAATCCCCTTCCTTGATGAGTCCCGATTTTTCTCATGATTTCACTCTTTATACCTTTGCTTCTGACCGATCTTATGTTGTTGTGTTAACGCAGAAGAATGTTGAAAGAAATGAGATACTCATTGCCTTCATGAGCTCATCTATCAAAGGAGAAGATATTAACTATGCATTAGTAGATCAACAAGCATATGATTTCTTCAAAGAAGTGAAACAATTCCGGTCATACATGTTGAAATCCAGAACCAAGGTTATTGTTCCTTACCCAGTTGTAAGAAACCTATTAGTACAAAAAGAAATGGGTGAGAAAAGGGAAATTTGGATGATATCATTACAAGAATATGTCCTTGAAATAACCCCTGGATAGATTGTTAGAGGTCAAGGCCTATGTAAGTTAGTGGTTGATTCAGTTGAATAACAAGAAAGTCAAATAAACACCTCAACTGTAAACCAGCCTGACAAAAAGCAGATCAATTCTACACAAGTTACTGCCAATTCTTGGTATGAAAATATCAAATTTTATTTGACACATGGATATTGTCCCCATAATCTTGTTCCTAAAAACAGAAGATCAATTAGGCTTAAATCTTCATCTTTCCAGTGAATCAATGATGTCTTATTTCGAAATAATTTGATGGTGTGCTTATGTGTTGTTTAGAAAAACAAGAATCAGAAAAAGTACTATTTGAACTTCATTCAGGTGAAGTCAGTGGTCACATCGGTGGAGATACCACTACTCACAAAGTGCTAAGGTCCGGGTACTATTGGCCCACCATGTTTAAAGATGCCCATGCATTGTCCCGTAAATATACAATCTGCCAAAAGGCTGCGGGACGGGTGAAAAATGCAGCATTCCCTTTGCAGCATGTTATTGTAGATTCACCTTTTCAGCAATGGGGTCTTAACATCATAGGACCAATTAATACCTCTTCTTCGTAGAAACACAATTTTATCCTTACAACAATGGATTATTTTACTAGATGGTCCGATGCTATACCTTTAAAAGTGGTAAACAAAAATCAGGTAGTATCCTTCCTAAACTCTCATAACATCACTCATTTCAGTATTCCCAAATATCAGGTCTTTGATAATGCCTCTTACTTTTGATCCCTTGATATGAACATTTTTTTGTTGGAAAAAGGGATTAAACGGAAGTATTCTGCAAGATACTACCCTCAAGGAAATGTCTTAGAATAATCAACAAACAAAAAATTGATTAAGATCATTAAAAGGACAGTTTCAGAAAATCACAAAAATTGGCACAATGCATTGTATAATGCACTCTGGGCTAATAGAGTAACACCAAAAGCTTATGTTGGTAATTCCCCTTTCTTCCTCATTTACAGAAGAGAATCCATTCTTCCCCCACATGTTTTACTCCCTTCTCTGCAATTGTCTCAGAGAGTTGAAGAAGAGGAGTGCCCTCTCCTAGAAAATCGAATCAATTCCTTGTTAAAATTGGAGGAAGTAAGAACACAGTTAAAACAAAAACTAGATCAGCATCAACAAATTGTTAAAAGCTGGTTTGATTCAAGTTCTTCTTCTGATAGGGACTTTGATGTTGGAGATCTGGTTCTTAAGTGGGATAAATCTCACGAGGGAAAAGGGGAACATACCAACTTCCAGAATCTGTGGCGGGGACCATTTGTAATTTCTGAAAAATTGGGTCCCAACTCTTTCCATCTGCATAATTTGGACAGACAACTAGACACTTTCCTAGTGAATGGCTAGGCTCTCAAAAGGTATTTCACCTAGTGATTTCAGATCCACCCTTTTTGTACATATTTTTTATTTTCTTTTTTGTTTGAATTTTTGTTGTTTTCATTTTTCCTGATTTTAATCTGTTTTCCAAATAATTGCGTCTGAGTGACCAATTCATTTGTGGAAGGGAAATCTGAATTTTCATTCGTTAGCAGCATTTGAAAACTCCTCAAAGCACCAGTGCTATAAATACTAAAACTTAGATCAGCAGAAATAAATTTCTGTTCAAAGCAGTGTTTCTAGTTTCTCCTTAAAATTACGAGAAGACATGATTATCATTAATAAAACTCTTAACAATGTCCTGTTTTAAGGAAAACAACTCAATTATACCTTCCTATCCTCGATATGGTTTCTTAACAGAAATATAAGTGTTCAGATCATGATGAAGGTCGTTAAATGAGAAAATAAGTTGTAAGGGATCAAGTTTTGTTTTCAAAATCTGAGATTTTCGGTATCACCCCGGTCTCTTGAATATCATAAACTTTCTGCAAATTTATAAACAAATTCTAGAGAATTGAAAGAACTGCAAGGTGTGGGATGTGTTTGTAAACCCGTCAGGACAATGAACAAGTGTGTTGGAAGGGGGTAAATACATGCATTATGCCAAGGCAACTTCGTCGGGGTACTGAACAGCCATGTTGGCAACGAAGCAATCTCAGGTTTAAGAAAATTTTCAGGTATGTATTTCGGAATTGATCAAAAGTAAAGATGTTATTTATCATGAATGGATGACTCTTGGATAAGACATAGGTGTTAGAGTGGGTTAAATGACATCCCTATCGAGGCCTTGGATGCCTCCTGGCAGTAGTGGCCCTGTCAACAGTATAAGAGTCAACTGCCTAGACATCGTTTCACTCGTAATCAAGACGTGATAACATATTGCATTTTTGACAGAAATACATCCAATGCTAGACTATGTTATTTTTTGAGTTTTGATTAGAATGCTTGACCTGTTGTCAGCCGTGTCTTAAAAATTCAATCTTTTTTATTCATCCTAACATCAATTTTCTGGTGATGCGGAGATAATTGCTTCGCCCAGTATGTCACCATTGTTGGCAGCCACAATTCATTTTCGATACTTATCATGATCGGAAGATATTACACTTTTTTGTAGCTTCCATCACCTCCCATCTGCAAATGTTTATATTTCTGAGTTTCGAAGCGATGATTGGATTAAATCTTACCTTATTGAATCTTTATCGTTTGCATTTTCGTTTGTTTTATTTTTAATTCATGACTGTAAGCATGAACTAAAACATAAAATTTGGCTTGGTTTAATAATCTTTTACCTTAGAGATATCATTTTAAAACCCACCCATATGTCATTAAAATTTAAATCTTTATGAAATGGTTGATTTACACATTATCGAATTTTTGTTTTAATATGTTTGTTATGAATTCAATGGAGTCGATAGTTCATTGTTGAATTGTTTTGATGCATGAAAAACTTTGGTTAACTATTGATATTTTTCTCATGAATGTAATGGTCATATCAACATTCATGCCAATGAATACATGCATGATGTACTTGCGTGTTTTCCTTACCTTGCTGGCCCAAAACATTAATGAATCTATTCATTATGTGCATAGGGTTTTGTACTCTGTAGGTTTTGGCACTCATCATGAGAGATGGAAATGAATTCTATGAACCCTCTGGTTTTTGTTCTCACTATTTCTCTTATATGATTTATGATATCCCCCAGGCTCTGCTATTTTCATGCTTCCACTCTTCGTTCAAACCTGTTTTTGTTGCTCGCATGTTGGGAACTTAAAACCATCCCAAGTGATTTATGTTGCATCCTTATCACAGTGTTCATGGTGCTCATCCTGGCTCGAGAAGATCCAAAAAACCAGTGTTCCAGGAGGGAGGTTATCACCCATGTTGAACCATAGGATTTCGTGACCAATTTACCCCCATGTCTTAAGGGTAAAGAAGGATTTTTGGGTATTGGGCATGATTTGGAACAAACAAAAGGTAAGATTGAAGCACCCCTGGTTGATTGTGTCTCGCGTCAATCTTCCATCTCCCCGATACACTGTGATAGTTGCTTCGATTGGTTAGAGCGTTACTATACTGATGTTCCTCTCCTAGAGGCCTGAATTAGAACCTTGACTGCTCAGAATGATCTATTAAAACAAGAGAACCTCAATCACATACAGAGAGGGAAAATAAACGAATCAAGATGGATGAAAATATAATCATTAAGAATACAACCAGTTTCAAAGCAATTATAAACTATGAACTGTCTGATCCCTCTTTGGCTAATTTTTAATGGTAAAACGATTTTATTTTATTTCATTCATTTCTGTTATCTAAGTCCAAATAAGTAGATTTGAATTTTGATTTCATTTGCTAAGAATAAGACTGGCTACAAAATATATGATTCTATAGCTAGTCCCTTTTGAATAATAATTAGTAATTAGTAACTGTTTTTCTAATATATCAAATTGGTTTTGCTATTCTCAGGAAATGGAAGATTGTGTTGTTGATTTCTTGGAGTAAATATTTTCAATTATACTCTTAAATGATCAATAGTTTCTCCTTTTTTATGTTTTATAAAACTTTGGTTTAATTTTGAACAAACCAACTCTTGTATGAGTGGTTTACAATGCACTATTTTTGTAATATTACTTGATTTTGGGACATTCAACTCTATCATGTGTGCTATGAGTATTTGGATCCTAGATTACTTTAAATATTGTTCACTCTTGTTAATGAGACATCTTTGATTTAGACGCATTATGGACATGTAATTCCCAAGACTGTACGGAGAAGGTGTTCACATCTCGGCTTTAGACCAGCGTGACACTGTCCCATCACATTTTTTCTTTTATATTATGGAATATTAATATATTATACAACTTTAGTCTTATTAGTATATAATGTTCCATTTTATTCAACACTTTAAATTATGTCTGT
This sequence comes from Picea glauca, assembly GCA_000966675.3. Taxonomy (NCBI): domain Eukaryota; kingdom Viridiplantae; phylum Streptophyta; class Pinopsida; order Pinales; family Pinaceae; genus Picea; species Picea glauca. Next base: position 1,053,147 of record JZKD02S2080147.1, read on the forward strand.
AATTTTATGTTCATATATTATATCTGTGATCGTTATTTCACTTCACTATCATTGATTTATGCTTGATGTTAAGTGATGTATTATATGAATTCTTGATATTAAATTTATTTTACTATAAGTATTCATCATTACAAGGTCACCAGATCTATATGTTTATTTCTCTGCTCTTATATCGTTGCTCCAAAAATACCTTGAGTTTATTTTGGACATGTTAGCCCAAGCCCATTACCGGTTTCTCTTACAGGCAAGATAGATGGAAGTTTGAATTGCGTAGGGATATAGACACATTATGTGACTAATATCAGGTTATTTTATTTATATTATATTTATATTATTAGTTTATTTATTAATGAAATAAGATAGTTTAAATTGGTTGTGACTGTTATTTTGTTCTTGTTTCAAATTATGTTTTATTAGTATCTTTTTTTGAGTTCTTAGATTTTAAATTATTAAACAAAAAATATAAAATATATGTGCTTTCTTTATCTACTTGATAAACAATTGCAAAAACATTGATTTCGCAAGACATTCACCAAAACTTGCAATTTGTAAATACCTTGTTCATAATCACGTATTCATATTTATGTTTTTGTTTTAACACTTGTAAATAATTAAATTCATGTACATAGTAACGTAGTTATATCTTTAGAACAGTTTATTTCCTTTCTTTGTTTTAGGACCCTAGTTGGCTAACGAAGCCATTAAACCCATCAGGATAGATCATACCAAACGACTTGGGTTAATTAGACAACCTTGGTCTAGATCTATCATTCCATTTGATGGTGTGTCACCTATGCCCATCAAAAAATGGTGCTAGAAGGAGGGCCTAAATTTAATTGATGGCATGTGGAGGTTGCAAGAATCCTCCCTCACACACTTGTTCCCATGTCGTAATGCATAGTCGCTCAAACAACAACATTACAATTGAAACAACAACTGCCTCAATCAATAATCCCAATATTCCTATTGAAGTGGTCACACCAGTTCCTCGAGGGGCCGATGTCCAAGAAATTGTTCATCAGTCACTCATAAGAAGGCATAATACCTTAGCCCATATCAAACAAATTGGTAGAATACTTAATCAACCCCTTGATTTCTCAGATATCCAAGAACAACTTCAAGGCACTAGTCTGCCTGAAAACCCTTTAGGTGATAATACTATCAATCTTATTGAGACACCTATCCTTGGAGATGAAGGGTCTGGTATCCCACCTTCCCCACCAAGTTAGTCTCCATCCTCTTCAAGAGGATAATCTTCAAACAAAGACAGTTCTTCATCAAAACCTTCTCGACCTTCGACACCACCAACTCCCATGCCAAACCAAAACAATCCTACTAGACCTTGTCTTGATCAAGATGTTGTGGTTGTACTCGGACCTCAGCACCCATTACCAAAACACCCAAAGAAATGGTTGCCTAAATTTGATCCACATTCTAAACAATATGCTGATGATCACATCAAAAAATTTATTTTGGCCATTAGACTTCGAAGTGTTGAGCATGAAGATGTAGTATGAAGATTATTTCCTTATACTTTTGAGGGGAATGCCTCCACATGGTATTTCACTTAGCAGCCCCAAACCATTGTCTCTTGGGACAAGTTTGAAACTTGCTTCTTGGAAAAATTTGGAGATGATAAATCTCCTAAAGTCTTGGTTATGGAACTCTCCAGTATAAAAATGAATCCTAAGAAAAAAGTAAAAGACTTTAACCAAATATTTCTTACTTTAAATAATAAAATGCCTGTAGATTCGATGCCTGTGGAAAGTCTAATTGTTGCATATTACGTTAAAGCCTTGCATAATAATATCGATGTATGGGTCAAAAGGTCTAAAAAAAACACCCTGTTAGGAGCCTTTGAGTAGGTGAGTCAAATTGAAAAAGATATATTAAACTTAAAATACAATCGTAGCAGTGAAGCTGAAATAACCTCATCTTCTAAGAAGAAAGTATAAATTCTTACTAGGCCACCTCAACTTAAGAATCAATGAGAAAATTTAGACTTAGAAAGCTTGCAAAAGGCTTTCCAAAAATTGTCCAATCAGGTCGTTGACTTGAAGAGGTCATCCGATGAGGCATCAACAAGCAAAGGAAGTTTTAAACCTCCTTTCAGAAAACCTTTTCCTCCCAACTGGCCAAACCCAACCACAGAAGGTATAAATTTTGAAAGTTTACAGTTTTCTTTACAAACCATCTTAGAAGCACATGATAGTTCTGCTTTTTTGGTCGCTTGTCAGATAGTATTATACGAGGAAGATTCATCTACTCCTATTTTTGGTCACTTATCGGATAGTATTTTCCAAGTAAACTTCGAAACTGTCCACCCCTATAATACAAGGAGAAAAACCCAAGGCAAACAATCTTATGAAATGAGTAAAAATGTGCTTCCAAAACAATCAAAGCAAGATGAAATTAAACAAAGCTTAGAAACCCCTATTTTAGAATACGATTTGATTGAAGATCTGAAAAAATTGAGGGATAATATTTATGTTTTTGAGTTTCTGAAATTTAACCTTATTTTGCAGAAAATGCTTCTAAGTATCGCTGAAAACAGCAAAAAGAACGATCCTAACAACAAAAAAACAACATAAATTGATTTAAATACATCCAAAGAGGTCCCAACTAAAACAACATCTAAACCTCCAGAAGAAAGGGACTTAGCAGAAAAAATTGTAGGAAATGTAGATAAAATTGTTTTAGGGACAACAACTAAAAATCAACAGAATTCTTTTGTTAACGCTCGAAAAAATGTCTCGCCTTTTTTGTTAACCTTTGAAATTTTTAATCAAAATGTACATAATTGCATGGTCAATTCCAGTGCATCATCAAACATGATGCCTCTATCTATTTTCCAAAAAATAAATCCAGAAGTTAAATCTTTTGATCTTAAAATCATTCAGCTAGATCGAACTAACGTTAAAGTAATTGGTGATCTTAAACATGTACTGATTAGACCATCATCCAATCCAAAAGTTCATCAAATAATTGATATTATCATTTTTTATATCCCTGAAGTTTATGGCTTGTTCCTAAGCATGGATTGGTTGGAGCAGTTGCACGGTTACTTTGCCACAGATTGGTCTCACTTGTGGCTACCTGAAAATGGACAGCCCAACAAAATCACGATAAACAGAGAACGTTATCTTAAGCATACCGTAATGGATCTAAATGATGCAAATGAACCTTTCATTACATATACTAATGCATTTGAAATGCAGGGAACAAATACCTTCTTTGGTAATTTCATGACCGAAATCTCTCCTATCACTAATCCTGCGCAATAATCTGAAGTTGTAGCCTACACTCAGACATTATCTTTGACTAATATGACAAGTACTTTCAGTGAAGCACAAATATGGTCCTTATACTTTGAAGGATAAGGAGCAGGTACTGGTTGTGTACTCATTGATCCGACAAGTAATAAGACTTTTATTGCTTGTCGGTTAGAGTTCGAATGTACCAATAACACAACCAAATATGAAGCACTTCTACAAGGACTCAGGAAAGCTTTGGATATGGATGTGCAGAATTTGATAGTATTTGGTGATTCAAAAATCATGGTTAGGCAGGTAAGAAATGCCATACATCGCTTATCACCACATCTGAAAATCTAGCAGATAGAGGTATGGAGTTTGATGCATAAATTTTCAGCATTCAATATAAATTCCATTCCTAGGTTGAGTAATTCAGAGGTTGATTTATTGGCCAATGTTTATTCTAGACTATTTCCCACTGAAGGTCTTTCTCCTAATATGTTTTAAATTGAATTGTTGTTTAAACCATCGATCCCATATAACATTACAAATTGGAGAGTATTCGATGATGACCAATAGATTATCAACTTCCTAGATATAGAAGATATTTTCCAAGGAGCAGTCATTGATGAATGCACTCACGATTAAAACCTATGAAACTGCACGGTAATATCAGATCTTAGATCCCCTGAATTGACATCCGATATGGTAAACTATATCCCTAGATCTGTTGTAAGACTAGAGAAATTTTATGACTTGCATGATAAATTTAGAGGGACAGATAATTGTAAAACGAATAGTTATTCTTTGGTTTATGAGACGGTTAATTTAGGAACAAAGGAAAATCCTCAAAATATTAATCTAGGAACAGGATGTTCTGAGAAAGAATGATCTTCTTTTATAAAAAAATTTAAAGAATTTAAAGATTTTTTGCCTGGACATATGATGACTTGAAAACATTCGACCCCAATATATGTCATCCCCATGAAACACTAGACTCAACATTTTCAACATAAATTGAGGAAGATGCATCCTAAACTAGAACCCACTGTTAAAAAAGAACTAAATAAATTACTAACTGCAAAGATAATTTTCTCGGTGAGACACACGCAATGGGTGTCTAATCTAGTCCCTATAAGGAAGAAAAGTGGTGAAATTTGACTCTGTGTCAATTTTTGGAACCTAAACTGAGCATATGATAAAGATAACTACCCTTTTCCTTCAATGGAACAAATTATCCAACAGGTTTCTGGCTCTGAAAGACTATCTTTGCTAGATGGATTTTCCGGATACAACCAGGTCCTCATGTCTCCCTCATATCCGCTTAAAACCACCTTTCGCACCCCGTGGGGCACTTATGCCTACAGGAAAATGCCTTTTGGACTGATAAATGTTGGTGCCCCTTTCCAGAGAGCAATGGAAATTGATTTTTGTGGCCTCATTAACCAGTCGATCGTGGTCTACCTTGAAGATGTCACTGTATTCTCTAAAAACAAGAAAGATTTCTTGTCCCACCTTAGGGTTATCCTAGAATGATGTCGCAAGTTTGACATATCTCTCAACCCTAAGAAATCGGTCTTTGCACTAGAGCAAGGTGAACTGCTCAGGTTTATAATGTCTAAGGATAGAATGATTATTGACCCTGAAAGAACCCAACCTATTTCTAAACTTCCCCCTCCTTCTTCTAAAAAAGCCATGTAGTCATTTTTGGGCAAGAATAATTTCGTCAGAAGATTTTTCCCAAGATTCTCAGAAATGGTAAGACCATTACAAAATTTAATTAAAAAATATGGTTTATATAAAATCAGGCCTTAGATTCAATTAGAAAATCAATAATAGAATCCCCTTCCTTGATGAGTTCTGATTTTTCTCAGGATTTCACTCTTTATACCTTTGCTTATGACCGATATTATGTTGTTGTGTTAACGCAGAAGAATGTTGAAAGAAATGAGATACCCATTGCCTTCATGAGATTAGCTTTCAAAGGAGCAGAGCTTAACTACCCAGCAGTAGATCAACAGGCATATGCTATCTTCAAAGCAGTGAAACACTTTCGGTCATACCTGTTGAAATCCAGAGCCAATGTTGATTTTCCTTACCCAGTTGTAAGAAACCTATTAGTACAAAAAGAATTTGGGTGAGAAAAGGGATAATTGGATGACTTCATTACAGGAATATGACCTCGAAATAACCCCTGCACAGATTGTTAGAGGTCAATGCCTCTGTAAGTTAGTGGTTGATTCAGTTGAAGAACAAGAAAGTCAAATAAACACCTCAACTGTCAACCAGCCTGACAAAAAATAGATCAGTTGTGCACAAGTTACTACCAATTCTTGGTATGAAAATATTACATTTTGTTTGACACATGGATCTTATACCCTTAATCTTGATCCTAACAACATAAGATCACTTAGGCTTAAATATGCATCTTTCCAATTAATCAATGATGTATTATTTAAAAAACACTTTGATGGTGTGTTTATGTGTTGTTTAGAAAAAGAAGAATAAAAAAAAGTACTATCTGAACTTCATGTAGGTGAAGCCAGTGGTCACTTCGGTGGAGATACCACTGCTCACAAAGTGATAAGGGTCGGGTACTATTGGCCCACCTTGTTTAAATACTCCCATGCGTTGTTCTGTAAATGCATAATCTGCCAAAAGGCTGCAGGATGGGTGAAAAAGGCAGCATTCCCTTTGCAACCTGTTACTGTAGATTCACCTTTTCAAAAATGGGGTCTTGACATCATAGGACCAATTAACCCCTCTTCTTTGCAGCAACACAAGTTTATCCATACACCAACATATTAATTTACTAGATGGTCCGAAGCTGCACCTTTAAAAGTGGTAAACACAAATTAGGTAGTGTCCTTCCTAAACTCTCATATCATCACTCATTTTGGTATTCCCGAATATCTGGTCTTTGATAATGCCTCTTAATTTTCATCCCTTGATATGAAAGTTTTTTCTTTGGAAAAAGGGATTAAACTGAAGTATTATGCAAGCTACTACCCTAAAGGAAATGTCTTAGCAGAATCAACAAACAAAAATTTGATTAAGATCATTAAAAGGACAGTTTCAGAAAATCACAAAAATTGGCACAATGCACTATATAATGCACTCTGGGCTGATAGGGTAACACCAAAAGTTTATGTTGGTAATTCCACTTTCTTCCTCGTTTATAGAAGAGAATCCATTATTCCCCCACATGTGTTACTCCCTTCTCTGCAATTGTCTCAGTGAGTTCAATAAGAGGAGTGCTCTCCCCTAGAAAATCAAATCAATGCCTTGTTAAAATTGGAGGAAGTAAGAACACAATAAAACAAGAAACTAGATCAACATAATAAAATTGTTAAAAGACGATTTGATTAAAGTTCCTCTTCAGATAGAGAATTTGATGTCGGAGATCTAGTTCTTAAGTGGGATAAATCTCACGAGGGAAAAGGGGAACATACCAAGTTCCAGAATTTGTGGCTGGGACCATTTGTAATTTCGGAAAAATTGGGTCCCAACTCTTTCCGTCTGCATAATTTGGATGGATAGCTAGACACATTCCCAATGAATGGCTAGGCTCACAAAAGGTATTTCACCTATTTATTTTGGATCCACCCTTTTTGAACATATTTTTTATTTTCATTTTTTTTCTGAATTTTGGTTGTTTTCATTTTGCCTGATTTTGATTTGTTTTCCAAATAATTGTGTCTGAGTCACCATTTCATTTGTGGAAGGGAAATCATCATTTTCATTCATTATAAGTAGTTGACGACTCCTCAAAGCACCAGTGCTATAAATGCTAAAACTCAGATCAACAGAAGTAAATTTCTGTTCAAAACAGTGTTCCTGGTTTCTTTGTAAAATTACGAGAAGACAAGATTATCATTAATAAAACTCTTTACGATGTCTCTGTTTTAAGGAAAACAACTCAATTATACCTTCCTATCCTCAAGATGGTTTCTTAACAGAAATCTAAGTGTTCAAATCATGATTAAGGTCATTAAACGAGAAAATAAGTTGTAAATGATCGAGTTTTTTTTTCAAAATCTGAGATTTTCGATATCACCCCGCTCTCTTGAATATCATAAAGTTTATGCAAATTTATAAACAAATTCTAGAGAGTTGAAAGCATTGCAAGGTGTGGGAAGTGTTTGTAAACCCGTTGGGACACTAAACAGGTCGGATGGGAGTAGGTAAATACATGCATGATGCCAAGGCAACTTCGCGAGGGTACTGAACAAGCCTGCTGGCAGCGAAGCAATGACAGGTTTAAGAAAATTTTCAAGTATGTCTTTTGGAAATGATCAAAATTAAAGATGTTGTGTATCATGAATTGATGACTCTTGGATAGGACATAGGTGTTAGAGTAGGTTAAATGAAATCCATGACGAGGCTATGGATTCTTGCACGCAGATGTGGCCCTGTCAACAGTATCGGAATCGGCTACCTAGACATCGTTTCACTCGTAATCAAGACTTGATACCATATTTCAGTTTTGACAGAAAAACATCTAATGCTAGACTATGTTATTTTTTGAGTTTTGATTAGAATGCTTGACATGTTGTCAACTGTGTCTTAAAAATTCATCCTTTCTTATTCACCCTAACATCAATTTTCTGGTAATGCAGAGATAACTGTTTCACCCAGTACGTCGACATTGTTGGCAGCCACAATTGATTTTCGATACTTACCATGATTGAAAGAGATTACACCTTTCTATAGCTTCCATCACCTCCCATTTGTAAATGTTTATATTTCTGAGTTTTGAAGCGATGGTTGGATTAAATCTTACCTTATTGAATCTTTATCGTTTACATTTTCATTTGTTTTATTTTTAATTCATGACTGTAAGAATGAATTAAAACATAAAATTTGGATTGGTTTAATAATCTTTTACCTTATAAATGTCATTTAAAAACCCACCCATATGTGATTAAAATTTAAATCTTATGAAATGGTTGATTTACACATTATCGAATTTATGTTTTAATATGTTTGGTATGAATTCAATGGACTCGATAGTTCATTGTTGAATTGCTTTGATGCATGAAAAACCTTGGTTAAATATCGATATTTTTCTCATGATTTTAATGGTCATATCAACATTCATGCCAATGAGTACATGCATGTTGTACTTGCATTTTTGCCTTACCTTGATGGACCAAAACATTAATGAAGCTATTCATTATGTGCATAGGGTTTTGTACTCTGTAGGTTTTGGCACTCATCACGAGAGATGGAAAGGAATTCTATGAACCCTTTGGTTTTCGTTCTCACTATCTCTCCTATCTGAGTTATGATATCCCCCAGGCTCTGTTAATTTCATGCTTCCACTCTCCGTTCAAACCTGTTTCTATTGCTCTCATGTTGGGAACTTAAAACCATCCCGAGTGATTTATGTTGCATCCTTATCATGGTGGTCATGGCGCTTGTTGTTCATATAGAGCTGAATGGATTCCAAGCCTTACTATCCCATGAAGACGCTATTGATGAACTAAAGGATCATGGCTGGGATGTATTTCTCAAGAGGTTCGAGGGTTATAATATCTAGGTTGCAAAATATTTTGCACTAACCTTTGACGGTTTCAGACCCAAGATTGGAGACACACATTTGGAATTGAGAGAGGATTTCGTGAGAAAAGCAACATGGCTCCCATCAAAGGTTGAGAGTTGGTTTAAAAATACCAAAATAGAAGAGGTCCCATGGAGTTTTTTTACGACTTCCCATAAAACCACTTGTTGTATAAAAGGTATTCCTATCGCTCTGTTAAAACCTAGATGGCATGGTCTACTATTAATTTTGAAGCAATTTTTTACGTGCGAAGGTCAATACGGTTTGGTTTTTCTATATCAAATCTGCTTGCTTATGAATTTCATAGGGTTCGATTTAGATATTCCCTTTTACCTATTGATGAGTATTTACAATATGTCCAAGCATTACAAGTGACAGGGTATCAATTCGAGCATGTTTCACCATGGACTTGTTAAAATCTTGTTGGTGTATCATTTGTCTAACATAGGTGACAGTTGGGAGACCTTTCTGATGAGAAATGGATTCACCTAGGTTAACCCTATAGCCAAACCTCTTTTTATTGCAAACCCCAACTCAGACAGGCCGGTGGTTGAAATCTAGTTCGTTGATTAAATTGATGGACCAGAGTTTATTGATAAAACCCCTCTAGATAAAATATTATCGTGTAGGGTTTCACCTGCAAGATCTCCAGAACAAGTGACTACCGAATTGAAGGGAAATGATCCTCATGTGTGATCCAGATTTTATGAGAAGAACGAAATGAATACAGATTATAACAGGTGCTTAACACAAAATAATAGAGATACAATAAAATTGGTTTTTTATTCAATAATGAAATAAGCTGAAACTGTAAAATGCAACGGAAACAAGCTTGTTGGAATGGTGGTGGCTTATCTCTGAGAAGAGATGTGACGGAAGCATGCATTCACAAGAACAAGGTTACAATGAGGCTCTGAAGGCCTTTTTACAATAAGAAAGAATTCCAAAAACCCTAGACATCCAAAAACCTAACCCTAGGAGATGAAGCACCAAAAGTCATGTGGGCCTTGTTTGGGTAAGTTAGTACATCAACTTCCCAGGGTCGTAACTTTTGCATACGATCTTTGTTTTAGGCGTGTGATAACCCATTTCAAAGGTATCATTGAGGAGATTCATTTTTGGGGCTCATTCATGCCTTCGAATATCATTGAGGAGCTCGATACCGAGAAACCTTCATTTAGGCCCTCAAAATGGCCCCGGAAGTTAAAACTGCTAAAAATAGTAAATTGCCAAAAATGTCAGAAAATTGTTTTGAGCCAGTTGGAAAAGGTGGGTGGCCACTTATATCCATATGGATCAATCCTCCCTCCTTAGGAATCAATGGTCTCCATTACGTTGAGGTCCCCCATTAGATGAGGAAATTTCTGCTGAATTTGGCCCCGGGTGAGCCACTTGCCTTGGTGCAAGAGCTGCCCTGCTTTGATGACTCGATAAAGTTGGATCCTTTGTTGTCGAGTGCCCTTGATATGTCTATCCACAATATGATCATTGGATGCTTGTTGTATGCAATCGAGGTTGAGATTTGTTGGTTTCAGTTGTTTTTCTACTTCTGAGGTGTCCAATAATGGTGGGAAATAAGGTCGAAGGAGATCCACGTTGAACACTGGGTGCAGGCCAAGGAAAGGAGGAATATTGAGCTCAAAAGAATTATCCCCCATGGCCTTGGTGATAGTGTACAGTCCATAACAGAGTAGGCGAAGCTTCTGATGGGGTCCTGTAAGGCGTTCTTACTGCAAGTGCAACCAAACTTTGTCTCCCAACTGAAACTTATGCAACACTCGATGTTGATCATGGCACTGTTTGTACTTGTCATTGGACTTATGTAGGATATCCTGAACCTGTTGGTGGATGTGTTGGATCCTCTCAATGAACCGGGTGTCCTTGTCAACTTTAGTTGGAGCAGGAGATCAGTCAATTGAGGTGACTGCAAGGGGAAGTGGAACATCTATGGGACCCAATGGTTGGAATCCCAACCCCACTTGAAAGGGGTTGTGGTCAATTGAGCTATGAAAGGCTCAGCTGTAGCTATGTTGTACATAGGGAAGGCTCTCATCCCATGTGCGAGGGTTCTTTGAATTATACATGTGAAGGATATGCACAATCATTCGATTTACAACCTCAGTTTGGCCATCTGTCTAGGGGTGGAAGGCTGTGGATTTGGTGAGCTTAGTGTCTAGCAGTGCCCAGAGGCTCGACCAGAATGTGCTGAGAAATCGACTATCCTGATATGAGACAATGGTTTGTGGGACTCCAAAATGTACCCAGACTCGTTCAAAGAAGAGCTTGGTAGTGGCCTTTGTTGTGATTCTCTTCTTGCAGGCAACCAGAATCGCCATCTTAGAAAAGTGATCAACAACCACAAAAAAACAGTCATTTCCCTGCTTGGTGGATGGGAGGCCTAACATGTAGGCCATTGAGATGGATTCCCATGGCCTATTAGGAGTAGGAAGAGGGGTGTACAGGCCCCATTTCTTAGTGGTTGGTTTGGCAATAGCACAGGCAGTGCAGGACCTGATATACTTGCCAACCTCCTGTCGAAGTTTCAACCAGTATAAATGTTTCTGTAGCATCGCCACTATCTTTTTGACGCCGAAGTGTCCTGCCACCTGACTGTAGTGGGCTTCCTAGATCATCTTCTCTTGCTCACTTGATGGAACAAAGATATGGCCCACACGACACAACAACCCATCCTGAAGATGGAAATTATCGACAACTGCATTTGCACCCAACATTTGGTAGGTGGTGGCAAATTCAGGGTTTGTCTCATAGAGTTGGGGCCATCTAGATGTCTCATGGCCGCAAGAGTCTAGCACCATGGTGAGTGCCACAACTGGAATTCTGCTAAGGCAATCAACGATGTGATTGGTGCTTCCTATTTTGTACTCTATGTTGAGGTGGAATTGCTACAAGTATGTGGACCACTTTTGATGGCGGTCATTCTACAATTTTCCCTATGTATACATGAACTATAGTGGCTTATGATCAATGTGGATGTTGTCTCCTTCCCAAGAATGTAATGTCTCCATGGGTGGCATGCTTGCACAATGGAGTACATTTCTTTGTCATAAGTAGGGTACTTACAGACAGTATCTGACAGTGTCTCACTATGATAGGCCACGGGGTGGTCGTGCTGAGTGAGAAAAACACCCAAAACATAGTCTGAAGCATTTATCTCGATCTCAAAGGGATGTTGCAAGTCTGGTAGTGAAAGTACTGGGGATGAGCACACGCGTTGCTTCAAATCATCGAACACTTTTTGTTGGGACTGGCCCCACACAAATTTTTCCTTACCACCACCCCTGTTTATTTGGTTGAGGGCCCATGCAATATGGGAGAAACCCAACACGGACCTGCAGTAGAAATTAGCAAGTCCCAAGAAGCTTTGAAGCTCAATGAGTGTTGTTGGGGCTAGCCAGTCACGGATGACTTGGATCTTGGCTAGATCCACATGTACGCCATGCTGATCAATGATGTAGCCCAGGTAATGGACCCTATCCATGCCGAAGGAGCATTTTTCCAGGTTGGTGTATAGCTTGTGTTGCTGCAGTATGTGCAAAACCTGCTGAATATGCTCCAAGTGTTCGGCCCAAGTCTTGTTGTAAATTAGAATGTCATCCATATACACCACTACAAAAGTATTGGTGAATGGTTGCAATATATTGTCCATCATCCTCATGAAAGTGGTTGGATCATTTGTCAAACCAAAGGGCATGACCAACCATTCAAAAAGTCCTTCCTTTGACTTGAAGATGGTCTTCCATACATCTATCTGTTCTATCGGGACCTGGTGGTAGCCAGACTTCAGATCAATATTAATGAAGTATTTGGCCCCCATGAGTTGATCAAGGAGGTCATCGATTCAGGGAATCAGGTACTGGTTTCTGACAGTGATTTTATTCAGAGCCTGGTAATCAATATAGAGTTGCCAGGTTTCATCTTTCTTCTGTACCAGCACGATTGGGCTCCCGCAAGGTGATGAGCTAGGGTGGATGTGCCCCTTGTGGAGTAGTTCTTGGATCTATCACTTGATCTCCTCATTCTCTAACAAAGAGCGATGATAGACTAGCCCATTGGGTAGCGGTGCACCGGGGGTCAGATCAATGTTGTGCTTGACCTGGCAGTGCATAGGTACACGTGTAGGTGAGGAGAAGATATTTGAGTATTCTTCCATGACCTTATCTACTTGCTTCTGTTGTGTGGAGAGGTCGGCCGCAGAGACCCCAGATGTGGTTGTGATCTTTTGCTTATTCTAAGAGCAAATCACAAAGAAAAAAAACTTCCCCGTCTAAGAGATGACCTTCCTGCATTGCTTTGCAGAGATCAAGGAAATAGCATTAGGTGGGACTGCCTCGGGTATCCTGTACAATTTCCTATTCAAAGTAATAATAACACTACGAGGCCTAGACTCATATATATAATGAGGTTTCCATAAAGAAGGTTGGCCCAAAATAACATCACAAACTTCAAGAGGAGCAAAATCACACAATACCTCGTCTTTGAAGGTCTTGATGTCGTATGACAATTGGCACTATTGGCTGACACAGAGATCACTTCCTTGGCAGAGCCATCGAATGGTGTAGGGTTGTGGGTGCGGCATTGTTGGCAGGGCCAGCCGCTTGATGACCTCTACTGAGATGAGGTTATTTTGGCTACCGCTATCAATGATGAAGTGCAACAGGGTGCCTTTTACCCACATCTGTGAATGGAAGAGGCGCTCTCCTTCTTCTGGCTCATGTGGTTCACTAGGCTGGAGCTTGGTAGTAGCAACGGTGGCCCTGGGTTCCACGTCAATGATCCATCTTCCCCTTTCTGGTTCTATCTCAAAGTTAGAATCTACATCTGATTCAGAGGCTTTCACTTCGACCACCAGTGACTTCTTTGAGCGATAGTCAACAGTGTTATGCCAAGGGCTCTTATGGAAGTCACACCACTTCCCAGTATCTTTCTTTGTCTTTTCGGTGTCCTTCTTTTCTTGCAGCTTGTACTGGTTGTCCTTATACTATCCATCTTTTCTCTTTCCTTTGTTCGGTGGGTTGGGGCCGCCCTTTCCTGGCTTTTGTTGTGCGGGGTTCCCAGGCCCAAATTATCGCGTCTTTTGTTTGAGCTTCTGCTCGATTTTGATGACATATTGGTAGGCCGCACCCAAGGATGAGATGTCAAGAAATTCCATTTTGTTTTGGATTTATCTATGCAGAGCATCGCAATACTTGAGCACCAGATGTCGTGCTGAATTTTTGATACCCAACTTGATGCGAGGGGTAAGGAAGATATTTGTGAAATCTGGCACTGCTTGGTCTCTTTCTTGCCGCAGTGTGGTCCATTTGGTATACAGGTCGTCATAACTTCCAACAGGGTAGTATTGTTCCTTAATAGCATCCCTAAAGGATTCCCAGGTGGTCGTGACTAAAAATAATGAGGTTTCCTCTGTTTCCTTTTGCTCACAGAAAGTTTCCCACCAATCTTTGACATGGGGAATGGCTTTGAGGAGCGCAAAGGTAATATTTTCTTTATTCGAAAATTTATGAATAGAAAAATACCCTTCTAGTAGATTCAACCACTTGTCTACAAAATCTGCATCTATATGACCTTCAAATATAGGAATATCAAAGTTTATTTGTACCTTGAAGGGGGTGATGCCTCCGTTCGAAGAATATGCATCGCCTGTTGGTAGTCGTCAAAGGATTTGCATGAAACTATCCATCATCTCGTTCCTCTGTTGCGTGAGGGATTCCTCAATCAATAGTTTGAAAGGATCTCCTATAATGTCATATTTCTTTTCTCCTACCATGGGAGGTCTCTTGGGCGTGCGAGATCTTTTGTCCTCAAGATAAACAAGCTCGAGACCCAACTCTTTGTACTCCAACCTCGTTGGGGACATGCATTAAGACAACAAGGAGCAGACCGCTTTGATACCATTGATCCATATTTTATGAGTAGAATGAAATGAATATAGATCATTAACAGGTTCTTAACACAAAATAACAGAGATACAGTAAAACTGTTTTTTTATTCAATAACGAAATAAGTTGAAACTGTAAAATGCAACAGAAACAAGCTTGTTGGAATGATGGTGGCTTATCTCTGAGAAGAGATGTGACGGCAGCGCGCATTCGAAAGAAGAAGGTTACAATGAGGATCTGAAGGCATTTCTAAAATAAGAAAGAATTCCAAAAACCCTAGACATCCAAAAACCTAACCCTGGGAGATGAAGCACCAAAAGTCATGTGGGCCCCGTTTGGGTAAGTTAGTACATCAACTTCCCGGGGTCGTAACTTTTGCATACAATCTCTGTTTTAGGCCTGTGATAGCCCGTTGGAAAGGTATCGTCAAGGATATTAATTTTTAGGGCTCAATAATCCCTTCAACCATAATTCAGAAGCTCGATACCGAAAAAACTTCATTTAGGCCCTCAAAATGGCCCCGGAAGTTAAAACTGCTAAAAATAGGAAATTGCCAAAAATGTCAGAAAACTATTTTGAGTTGGTTGGAAAAAGTGGGTGGCCATCGATATCCATGTGGATCAATGTGTCTGTGAACGATGCTATTTTGAACGTTAATGATAAAAATGATGTCAAGAAACTCTGTAAAGGAAGGAAACAACAATGCACAGATTTGAGTTTCAAGAATAAGATTGTCGGTCGTCTAATCTCTAGAAAACTAAGAAATCAAAAGGATAATCATCTGAGCTCAATCAAATTGATCAAGATCGATGAGGGTTCATATCGTGAGATATAGGATTTCCTGGCTCGAGAATACCCAAAAAATCAATGTTCCAGGAGGGAGGTTATCACCCATGTTGAACCATATGATTTTGTCGCCAATTTACCCCCGTGTCTTAAGGGTAAAGAAGGAATTTTTGCTATTGGGCAAGATCTAGAAGAAACATAAGGTAAGATAGAAGCACCCCTATTCGACTGTGTCCCACGTCGATCTTCCATATCCCCGGTACATTGTGATAACTGCGTCGATTGGGTAGAGCATTACTATACTAATGTTCCTCTCTTACATGCCCAAATTAGAACCTTGACTTCTTAGAACGATCTATTGAAACAAAATAACCTTGATCTCAAGGCACATACAAAGAGGGAGAATAAACAAATTAAGAGGGCTGGAAATATAATCATTAACAATACGACCAGTTTCAAAGAAATTATAAACTATGAACTGTCTGATCCCTCTTTGGCTAATTTTTTATGGTAAAACAATTTTATTTGATTTCATTCATTTCTATTATCTAAGTCCAAATAAGTAGATTTGAATTTTTATTTCATTTGCTAAGAATAAGACTGGCTATAGAATCTATGATTCTATAGCTAGTCCCTTTTGAATAATAATTAGTAATTAGTAATTGTTTTTCTAATATATCAAATTGGTTTTGCTATTCTCGGGAAATGGAAGATTGTGTTGTTGATTTCTTGGAGTAAATATTTTCAATTATACGCTTAAATGATCAGTAGTTTCTCCTTTTTTATGTTTTATAAAACTTTGGTTTAATTTGGAACAAACCTACTCTTGTATGAGTGGTTTACAATGCACTATTTTTGTAATATTACTTGATTTTGGGAGATTCAATTCTATCCTGTGTGATATGAGTATTTGGACCCTAGATTACTTTAAATACTATTCACTCTTGTTAATGAGACATATTTGATTCAAACGCATTATGGACATGTAATTCCCAAGACTGTATGGACAAGTTGTTCACATCTCAGCTTTAGACCAGCGTGACAGTGTCCCATCACGTTTTTCCTTTTATATTATGGAATATTAATATGTTGTACATTTTTAGTCTTATTAGCATACAATGCTTCATTTTATTCAGCACTTTAAATTCTTTCTATAATTTGTTGTTCATATATTATATCTGTGATCATTATTTCACTTCAATATCTTTGATTTATGCTTGATGTTAAGTGATGTATTATATGAATGCTTGATATTAAATTTCTTTTACTATAAGTATTCATCATTACAAGGTCACCAAATCTATATGTTTATTCCTCTTCTCTTATATCCTTGCTCCAAAAATACCTTGAGTTTATTTTGGAGATGTTAGCACAAGCCTGTTACAGGCTTCTCTCACGGGCAAGATAGCTCGAAGTTTGAATTGCGCAAGGATGTAGACACATTATGTGACTAATCTCAGGTTAGTTTTATTCATATTCTATTTCTGTTATTAGTTTATTTATTAATGAAATAAGAGAGTTTGAATTGGTTGTGACTGTTATTCTGTTCTTGTTTCAAATTATGTTTTATTAGTATCTTTTTTGAGTTCTTATATTTTAAATTATTAAATAGAAAATATAAAATATATGTGATTTCTTTATCTACTTCATAAACAATTGCAAAAACATTTATTTGACAAGACATTCACCAAAACTTGCAATTTGTAAATACCTTGTTCATAATCATGTATTCATATTTATGTTTATGTTTTAACACTTGTAAAAAATTAAATTCATGTACATAGTATCGTAGTTATAGATTTAGAATATTTTATTTCATTTCTTTGTTTTAGGACCCTAGTTGTCTAACGGAGCCATTAAACCCATCAGGATAGATCATACCAAATGGCTTGGGTTAATTAGACAACCCTGGTCCGGGTCTATCCTTCTAGTTGATGGTGTATCACTTATCAGTCATTACTCAGTCTCCTAAATTTTAGGGGAGAATATTCCACTAGGAGAATATTCTCTTCAAGTGACACTTCAGTTTGACTAGTTGAGTTGAGTCTAGATGTTGCATTGGTTTTGTCACCATGAAACATTGGGATCATCACCATGATAATGTGCATTATCCTTGGTTTCATCACTATATTGGCACATTACCCTTTATTCCTTGATCTACTCCTCACTACACTATGTTTCAACCAGTTAAATGAAGACTGGTTGACTAGTTAACTCAGCTAGGTGGTAGCTCACTCCCGTAACTGCCTGAGAGACTAGACTAGGTGGAAGTTCACTCCTGTAACTGCTAGTGTGTGTCCAGATCACTCTATACCTCCACTATGGCACATTGGTTCTCCTCCAGTGTGCATTGATTGAGTTATACAAAATATATCATGTGTAAATTATTCATCATTCATTATGTTTAATGAGAATTCTTCCATCATTTCTCTCTTGCTTCTTCTTTCTCAATTTCTCTCTGCAAATTTGTGTGGTATTTTCTAGATAGATCTATTATGTGTAGGTTCAACACATTTACCTAGTATCAAATCTGATGGATTTATAAGAAAAAGCTACACCAAATTTTTTACAGGTACAAAATATTGACGACAACAGAAAGATGGATTTCCCAAAAGAATTCATTCTTACACCTCACAATTACTTTGCATGCAATGATAAAATAGTCATACATCTCTTAACCACAGGATTGTACAATTTAAACTTGAATACAGACACAGAACTAACATCATCCATAAAAAAAATCCAAGTATCTAAATCGAATTGATGAAGCATTCAGAATGATATGCAGTCTTATTTCTCTCGATCTCCTTTTTCACATATCTTCCTGTAAAACCCCCAATGAATCTTGGAGCACCTTGGAAGGGATATTTTGAAAATAGTATGATATGAGGGGACACATGATGGAGGTTTAATTTCTCACATTGGATTCAAAACGCTTCGAAAATATCCAATATTTCTTTACAAAATTCAAGGATTTACTATCGCAACTCAAAGCTTGAGAGGTTGATATATCTAAGGAAGAAAAAGAAATGGTTCTCACCATTCTATCCAACATTGGTCCTGAATTACCCATGTTCATGTCAACATTCCATTCAATCAAATCACCTCTGGAGCCACCTGGAAGATCCCTTCTCTTGAGGACTTTATCAAATCCCTGACACAAGAGCAAACCAAGCTCATCAACATGGGAAAAATCAAAGTCCCAAAGGTGCATGCACTTACTGTGAAAGATTGCATCCATTAGTATCATAAATATAAATATAAAGACAAAAGGAAAGCTCATTCACATTCTAATAAGGAAGGGTACTCAAAACCCTTCACCGATGCCTCCAGATCCAAAGGTGGAAAGGGAAGAAAAGGGGAGAAATGCACGTACGTCCATAAAGGATTCCATCCAAAATCTAAATGCATGCAAAAAAAATAGATATAATCAATCAAATACTTTAGAAAAACAACCTTGGAGCTCACATCCCCCAGGGTTCCAAGAAGAAGAAGTCAGAAGATCAGAATACCAAGAAAGACAATTCTAGCTATGCCTTGATTGCAACCATCTCCTCTCTCGATCCTTGGATCATAGATTCATGAGCATCACATCACATGGATGAAAAAAAAGAAGTTATTCATTGGATGCATGCAAAGTTCCTCCTATACTGATGGGGAACAACTCTACAGATGAGGTCACTAACAAAGGAAGGATTGAACTCACCAACGAAAGCTTTGAGAATGTGTTGCACATTCCCAAACTTTTCGTCAATCTTCTCTCCATGTATCAGATGATGAATTATGACACGAGAAAGAAAGTCATATTCACACCAAATGCAGTGGACATATCTGACATGAAAACCAAATCCAGGGTTGCTATTGGTGAGATAAATCATCAATCTAGATTATGTACATTTTCTGAATTTATTGAACCAGATTTTGCTTTACTGCTTACCCATGTTGATGAAAGTAGTAGGATATGGCACAAAAGGTTTGAACATTTGAATTTCAGATATATGCAACAAATTAGAAATCAAATATTGGTTGATGGTCTACCAGACATCCATTTCTCCAAAGGAGTCTGTGAGGGATGTGTTCTTGGAAAACACCCTCAAGAGAAATTCGACAAAAGAAAGACTCAAAGAGATTTCGCTCCTTTATATATGATCCATAATGACCTCATGGGTCCATTTGCGCATCCATAAATAAAAAAAGAGAGCTTTTTTCTCATTTGTTTTGATTATTTCTCATGTTTCACATGGATCTACTTTATCAAAAAAAAAATATGAGGTCTTTCAACACCTCAAAGATTTCAAATCCCTGGTTGAGACACAGTTAGGAAATAAAATCAAAGTCCTCTAAACTGATAATGGGGGAGAGTATGTCAATCATGAGATCCATAATATTTTTCATGAGACAGGGATTCAGTTGCAACACACAATTCCCTATACTCCACAACAAAATGAAGTTGTTGAGCAGAAAAACAAATCTCTAAAAGAGATGGAATCTTGCATGCTACATGCAAAGTCACTACCATGGAGACTATGGGTCGAAGCACTTAATTGTGAAAAATACATCAAAAACAGATCTCCCCATAGATCTATCAAGGATAAGACCCCCTATGAGGCTTGGAGCAGCCTCAAACCGGAAGTGACCCACTTTTGTATTTTTTGTTCACGTGCATGGGCCTAGATTCCCTCTTAAAAGAGAAAGGCACTTGAACCATAGAGGAGTGAGTGTATTTTTGTTGGATACCTCAATGGTATGAAGGGATACAAACTTATTGATATTTCCTCGGACCGGATCATCATTGAGAAAAGTGTTCAATTCGAGAAAAGTTTATCGCATGTACCTCAACAATCACATGCATACACCTTCAATCTTCCACCCATCCGAGACAATGAGCATGCACATGCCAACTCTTCTTCAGACAAGAATTTTGATTCATATGACTTAGATGGTCCAGATATAGAGTTAGTATAGTCAGATGCAGATTCAGTGCATCCAAATGCATATGCAGAGCCAAAGCAGAGGCCCAAGTGGGCCCAAAATACTCTTTAGGATGCAGGGGATATTGTTGGTGATCCAACTGATACTAGGAGGACTTGATCTGATTTTGAGGAGCCTCATATTTTAGTCACTGCAACTGAACCATTTCTCTCCAAGAAACATTTCTTGGTTCATTCTTCATATCCACAGTCTTATGGCAAGCCTGTTGGAAATCCCTTTTGGGAATCCTCCATACAAGAGAAGTACAACTCCCTCCTCGAGAACCAGACTTGGGATATGGTTCCCCTTCCTTCTGGAAGGAAAATTTTCAGATGCATATGGGTCTATAGGACCAAGAACGTAGTGGATGGACAGATTAGTAGATACAAATCCAAGCTTATTGCCAAAGGCTTTTAGCATGTGCATGGCATTGACTATGATGAGACCTTCTCTCCAGTAGCGAAGATGGATTCCATACATTTGGAACTTTCCATTGCGACAACCAAGGGATGAGAAGTCCATCAGATGGACGTGAAGAATGCATTTATTCATAGTGATCTCTCTGAGGAGATATATATGGAGTAGCCCCAGGGATTTATGCAGGATTCATCTTTGGTCTGTCGACTGAAGAAATATCTTTATGGCCTTAAGAACGCTCTAAGGGCATGGTATGCCAAGATGGACTCCCACCTTCTATCATAGAACATTGTACAATGTAAATCAGACCTGAATGTCTACATGCTCAGGATCACTAATTCACTTCTACTCTTAGTTCTGTATGTTGATGATTTGTTGATCATCGGTTGCTCGACTTCAGTTATTGTTGCAATCAACAGGATTCTACATAACAGGTTTTTTATTATGGACATGGGTCTGCTACACTTCTTCCTTGGACTCAAGATCATTCAGGATGCATCAGGAATCAAATTATCTTAGGAAAAGTATGCACAAGATCTCCTTGAGAGATTTCACATGACAAATTGCAAGTCTTCTCCAACTCCCTTCCTATTAGGAGTCAAACTTGAGGATAGTGGGGACACTCCACAGGTTGACAACACACTATACAGACAACTAGTGGGGAGCTTGTTGTATCTCACACACTCCATAACAGACCTCTCCTATGTAGTCGACGCAATTTCCAGGTTCATGTAGGAGTCACATTAGCTACATTGGAAGGATGCAAAGCATATCCTTCAATACGTACAGGGAACCATCACCTTTGGGATTCATTATGAAGGATACTCTACATTAGATCTCATCGTTTGTACTGATTATGAATTGGCTGGCACTAGCACTGATTGCAAGTCCACATATGGTTACTCACTCGGTCTTAGTTCTGGGCCTATCTGTTGGTCGAAAAAGAAGCAGACTGCTATTTCTCTTTCTTCAGTCGAGGCAGAGTATAGAGAGGTATTTAACATAACCATTCAGGATATGTGGCTACAACATTTTCTCACTGATTTGTGCATTCAGTTTCATCGGTTGGTTGTCATCTAGTGTGACAACCAGAGAACTCTAAAGTTCTGCAGAGATCCATTTCGGAGGCAGTGGGCGAAGCACATCAAGATCCACATGCACTACATTTGGGACTTATTACACGAGGGGATCATCAACCTACAGTTCTGTCCTTCAGCAGAACAGACGACGGACATCTTCACCAAGACCTTCAGTGAGCAAAAATTCCACTCTCTACGAAATAGTCTTGGAGTGAAGGACACAGTTACTTAACAACTGTCAGTTCTTATTTTTATGTACATTGTACCTTGAGGGGGGGGGGTTCCCATGATTTTTTCCCTCTTTCCTCACTTTATTTTAGTTTATCTTTTGTATTTGGGTACCTAACATGGCCTTGTTGTCCGGACCCATTCTTTATTTTCACCATAATGATGTTCAAGGGGGGTGTTGGAGTTACTTCACACACACCTAGGATTTTTTTTTCCTAAGGTCCTAAAGTTTTTCCTATGTTTATTAGTCGTTATTCAGTCTCCTAAAGTTTATGGGAGAATATTCCACCTGGAGAATATTCTCTTCAGTTGACACTTCAGTTTGACTAGTTGAGTTGAGTCTAGATGTTGCATTGGTTTTGTCACCATGAAAAATTGGGATCATCACCATGATAATGCACATTAGGATTTGTTTCATCACTAGACTAGCACATTACCCTTGATTCCTTGATCTACTCCTCACTACACTCTGTTTCGGTCAGTTAACAGAGGATTGGTTGACTAGTTAACTCAATTAGGTGGTTGTTCACTCCCATAACTACCTGAGAGACTAGAATGGGTGGTAGTTCACTTATGTAACTATTGTCGTGTGTCTAGACCACTCTAGACCACCGCTATGGTGCATTGGTTCTCCTCCAATCCACATTGATTGAGTTATACAGAGTATATCTTGTGTAAATTATTCATTATTCATTACGATTAATGAGAATTCTTCCATTCTTTCTCTCTTGCTTATTCTTTCTCAATTTATCTCTACAAATGTGTGTGGTATTTTCTAGCTAGATATATTATGTGAATATTCAACAAATTTATAGATCCAAATTCCAAGGAACCTTCAACTTTAATGTGAGGTAAGTTTCACCTTTAGAATTCTTTGAATTTCCCTCTTCCTCATGAAGAGTATTTTTTCCCTTGTGATTCAAAGTGTCTCTCCCCTAGTTTGAAGGAAAATGATTATGACATTATGGGATCTGGCTGTCCCCAAGAGATAACGAACCTCTCGCATCAAACCACCCCGTTGCCTACCTATGACAAGGCCCTAGAAGTTTTTCTATCAAATAATATATCCTTGTACAGGTCTACATCCTCATCTCCTCTTTCCTTTTTGGTTAACTCTATTAGTATCTCTTTCTCAAGGTATGTGCTAAATTCATATTACCTATTAAGGTTGAAAGTAAAAATGGGGTTGGTGGAAGTTCAACTGGGGGGTTTCTCTTTGGATAAGGTCCTTGATAGTCAGGAGGGAAGGAAATATTTTTTTTCTCTAACACTAGTTCAAGCTAAAAAGGACATTATAGATGAAAAACAATCCATAATAATTTGGGCCCTTAGAGTGGGGAAAGCCAAGGAAAAAGTTCCCCAATGATTTTCATTTCCCTGAATTCTCGAGGGGTTGGGGGAGCCTAGAAATTGTTATCCATAAAAATTATTGTACCCTCATGCAATCTTGACTTTATCATAATACATGAAACAATGTGCGTTGTTAGGAAGGTAGTGGACCTTTTTTGGATGTGGTTGAAATATTGAACCTTATGTGCTTTAGATTTAGAATGTCTATTGGGTGGAATCTTTGCTGTATGAATTCCACATGTAAAAGAGACAACCATGTCACTCATTCCATCAAGGATCTTGGTTGAGTTGGAGGATAGTTAGCTAAATGCGGGGTTCGGGTTGGTGAATTTTTATGGACCCTATGATGATAGGGTTCCGTTCTGGGAGAATTTGAGCAATTATAGAATCCTATCTTTCTCAAATGTCATCCTTGGGGGTGATTTAAATTTTACAAACACAATAAAATAGGTTTGGGGATCCAACCCTAGGAGGGATGCTCAAGAAGGGATTTTTGTTCATTGGATCGAAAAAACATGTTGGTAATTCAAATGGAAGAGGGTGTTTCAATTTGGTTGAAAATAGGCTTGATAGGTTTATTTTATCAAAATTCCTCTAAGAGAGGACTTGGGTTTTCAATTTGTGGATGTTGGGGGACATATCCTCAGATCACCTTCCTGTTTTATTGAAAATTGAGAAGTGGGGTAATGATCCTTTTATCCACTTCAAGTTTAATCACTCGTGGCTGAGGGAAGAAAATTTTAAGGAGTTGGTGGAATCTTCGTGGTATCACCTAAGTGAAGAGGAGGTTAATTCCTACATGCACTAGTTTGTGGCAAATATTTCTAAAATAAATAAATTTTCTCATGCATGGACTCGAGACTTTCACAATAAAGTGGGGGAGTCCCTTCGGGAAATCAAAGGTATGATTTAGTTTCTATTGGTGATTAAACCAGGTTCCCTCTTTGATATAGAGGAGGGAGATTTGTCTAGTATTTTAAAGAAAAAATGATATTTGTTGTCTTTGGAAGAAGCTAAATGGAGACTAAATATTCATGCAACATGGCTCAAAGAAGGAGACAATAATACCAAGTTTTTCCATAAGTTTTCTAACTTACGAAAAAATATAAATAACATGTTGGAAATTAAAGATCAAAATGGGGTGATGGTGTCTTCCCAGGAGGAAATTGTTGTAGTTGGAAAATATTTTTTTAGATGTGTTAAAGGTGGTCAATATCGTTTTTTTTCTCTGTCAGTGAAGAGGCTCTTTTTCATTTGAACATTACTCTTCCATAATCCTAGAAAATAATTAATGATAGTTTAAAGTATTCATGGTTTGTTTTGAAGCCTAATCTGTATGGTTATGAGGATTGGACTCTGGCTGGTGAAAACTATTCAAGAGAGAATTCTATGTGGGTGAACCAATAACTCTTGAGAGGAGGATGCCTTGTCCTAATAAAATCAGTTATATATAGCATTTTGGTTTATTGGGCATCCTTTGTTCATATATATAAAGGTATTTTGTCAAATATTAGGAAAAATTGTTTTCAGTTCCTTTGGTTTGGGAAGAGTGAGGTTAAAGGTATCCCTTTGGTTAAGTGGTCTTCTCTAGAAATTCCCAAGGAGATGGGGGAAATGGGATTTTTTTTTTTTTGTTTTAATAAGGCCCTAGTGCCTAAAATCCTTTAGCGTTTGATCCACAATAATATGCTTTTGGGAAGAATCATGATCTCTAAGTATCTAGCTGAAAAATATTTCAAAGAATGGTTTCGTGCTCCAAGGAAAACGAAGTCAAATTGTTTTGTCAGATGTAAAATTTTGGTGGACACTTTTCCTTTGATCAAGGATTGGAATGTATAGATATTGGCTAATGGAAAAATGTTGAGGTTAGGAGAGGATCCTTGGGAAGGATCAAGGAATGTTTTAAAGCTCTCGACTAAGTTACGGATAATGCTTCATAGTAATGAAATTTTTATTTGTGGGATGTGAGACTCCTTGGGTATGATATTGCAGGGATAAATGATTTTTCTAAGGGTTAATACTTGGGGTTCTTAGAGGAAAAAAAGTTTGAATGGATCATGTTAGCATAAAATATAAAATAAAATTTTATTTGCCTTTATCAAGAGGAGGAAGATATTATGTGTTGGTCGAAAAATGTTCATACAGGGAACTAAATGATAAAATTGGGATATATCACTATCAATAAATATGTTTCCTTAGGAGAAAGAAAGTGGTGGTGGTCTAAAGTCTAGGATTTACATGCACCTTTGAAAATGAAAATTATTTTTTGGCTATCTCTCAAAATCAAGATTTTAATGAGGGATAATGGGCTCCATCAAGGATGGATAGGGAACAACATATGTATGTTGTACTTCTTGGAAGAGGATTTTTTTTCTCATCTCATTGTGTTGTGCCCATATTCCCAAAAGGTTTGGTCCTATATTTTATTTCGTTTTAACGTAATGATGGACCATGCTTCTTCTTGTTTGGGGTTGTTTTTCTTTGTATGGATGGAAAATCAATCGGTAAGAGAGTTCAAATCAGTGCCTTATTTTCTAGCATATTTTATTTGGTGGGAGAGGAACCTTAGCATATTTCAAGGGAAATTTATTCCTCCATAGATAGTGCTTAGTATGATCTTGAAGTTAGCTAAGGAATTCAGGAAGGAGATGAAAATATAAAAAAATAATCTAGTTTTTGTTGCAGGGCTATTATATGAAGTCCATGGGGTTTTCTTGATGGTGCAAGATAGGGAAACCCCCTTCATTGTTGGGTCAGAGTGTTTTTTCATATTTCATAGGATAATTTTTTCAAGATCAATTATTCCCTAGGGTGGGGTTCAAATATGAAAGTGGAACTTTCTAGATTGTGGGATTTTCTCAACATGGATGATTTTCTTAACTTAAGGAAAATTAAAATTCATGGGGACTCTAAAGTGGTGGACTGGGTAAATACAAGATCAAATATTTAAGTGGGGCATCTTCATCCAATTATGTCTTATATCTGGGAGTATCTTGGTGGGATAGAGTGGTTCTCATGCTCTCACATCTACAAAAATTTCAATTTGGTTGCAAACATGACTTCTAAATATTCTTTCACGATGGATGTCGGAGCCTTTATTTCTTAAGATTCTTTGCAAGGAAGCTCTGTGATGCCAAATCTTTCTTGTTGTAGATTGTTTTTCTAGTTTCCATCCATATTTTTGGACTAAAATTTTTATTTTTTATAAGCTCCCTGTTTTTTTTTTTGTGTGTGTGGATAGGATAGATGATAGGGACATGGAAGGAGGAAAGGAAAGAATTAATTGAAAGATAGAGATAAAAAAAATAAAATTTAATAGTACTTATGGATTATGGATAAGCCTTGTAGCTAGGTCAGGATTTATATATTCAATCTCTTGAATATAAAGTTTTTTCTTTCTTGGAATACACACACACACACACACACACACACACACATACATAGAGAGAGAGAGAGAGAGAAGTAATTATGTGTATTTTCAATCAATTAGGTAAGTACCAAGTTAAATATATGAATGTATATATTGATAATCCTATCGAAAAGCTACTAAAGTTATGGGCCCACATCACTATGCACGACATCTCTACACTAATAGGGAAAAATCAATTACAATTCCACGGAATACTTACATGGGCAATTCATGATGCACCAAGGCTAACACATTTTTTGTGGTATTTAATGTACTAATACACATTAATAGTATATAATTTTATGAAAATATCATGCATGTTTTTCAAATAATTCCTTGGTATATAATTGATATTTACATTAATCCACATGTTGTAGGCCTTAAAAGAAAAGGGTAAATTTTCATGTCTAGTATGTGGTCCTAGGATGAAATCTCATCATGCAAGGTATCAAACTATTGAAAAATATCTTTTCATATTGAAAGAAGAGTCTGTAATAAAACCACGAAGAATGACTCCTCACCTATGGAAGTTGAAATAAAATATAAATCATCAAGGTAAGCAATTAGTGTATGTATCATATATATTAATGTTTTACAATTTTAATTTGTATTGAATTTTGTTTATTGTATCTAACAATTGTTGTTGTAATCTCATTTATTTTTCATAAATATTTTCAAGGCATTAATGGGCTTCCACAAGGAATCAAAACATACCCTATACAATTTAGTAGGTTGCCCTACTATGGGCACCTACAAATAGCTCATTTGTTTGATACAATACATATCCGAAAGAATGTAACAAAATCATTATAGAGAATATTAGATGGAATATTAAGTGACAAACAAAAAATTGTCAAAAATTGTAGTGAAATTCAAGATCTCAATCATGCAATGCAAAATGTGATTCATTCAAATAATGATGTACATCGAGATATTTTTCCATGGTTACATACAAAGAAAAAAATAAATGTTGTAAAAGAGGTCATTAGGAAAACTAAATTTCACACAATATTTTCTTCAAACATAAATAATATCTTAATGAATAAAGGTGAATTTGGTGAGGTAATAACTCATGACTAGCATACCTTCATTAAGGTAATTATTTTGTTATAATTCTATATTGATATACATATTTTTAGTTTTTTTTTTTAACCTTTTTGTTACATTATGTTCTACCTCTAATGTTTATAATGATTCATTTTTTGTTATAATATGTTCTATCTCTATCTTTTCCAAACAACTTTGAAAACAACATAAAACTAGTCATATACGATCTTGGAAAATACATGAGGTAATTAATATTTTCTATGCAATATATTCGTTGAAAAACTTGTTGACGTGTATTTTACTTGCAATGTATATACTTAAACATGTGATTTGTTTGCATTATGTGTAGGTGGTTTTCTTCTAAAGAATTCCATAAAGAAGATATAAAGTATTGGACGAGATAAATTCCTTGGCTAATGTGTGAAATTCAAAAGTACCCACCTCTGAGTTTTTTCAATGTGCAAGAACACTACCTTATACACCAAGTTGAGGAGATTGAAATGTGTGGACCTATAAACACAAGGTCAATGTGTATAGTGGAGAGGCATTTTAAATCATTGGAGGCTTTTGTTAGACAAAGAGAACATCATGAGGGTTCCATGGTGGAGGGATATATGGTATATCAATCCTTGGTTTATATTAGTCAATATCTTCCTAAATTAGCAATATATATGAATGTGCCTCTCATTTGGGATATCAACTCCATCAAAACATTTGAAGGGGGGGCTATTGGGGAAAGGTAGAATGAGGAAAGTGAAAGGTAATTAGATGGTAGAGATATATAATAATTTTGACTGTTCATTTGTATTTATATTGTATCTATTAAATTTTTTCTTTTCCATGAATTATTAAACTTTTACATGCTACCTAATTATTTATGAATTGTTATTTTTTCATACAACAAGACGAGAGTGGGATGCCTTACATTTATACATTGAAAAAAATCTTGACTGGATGAAGGTGTGGATAGAGCGATGTATACAATTTTATGGTAGGTTATCATGGAAGGGGTGGCTTCATTGGTTAAAGAGGCTCATCATAATCAAGATATAAATATTACACATAGGAAAATTGATTTAGCATATGGTTTAAATGATAAACATATAAGCATATTCACCCACATTTTTTACTCATTTTCCATTATATTAATGTATGTGGTCTATTATTTTCTTAAAATATTTACTAATTCTAAATATTATTATTAATTGAGAATGCATTTTTTATGTGTTGGACATATTGTAGTTGAAACACCATAAGGTTATCTAGTGCAATGGTCATAAATTTTTCATCAAAAAGTTGGATGACACGAAGAAAACCTATGTTTGTTGGATAAGAAGAGTATTTAATGTCACTAATATTTCCTCTAGAAGTGGTAGGCATATAGAGGTATTTGAAAATAGATATTGTGGGTATTTTGATGATATACTTGACCATGACTTTAAATCCTTTAAATTAATTATGTTCGAGGTCAAATGGTATAGTTTACAGATGAATGAACATGATCCTAAAAGAACTATTATTGTTCATGCTAATGGATTTACTATGGTTAATATAAGGATGGTTGAGCCAAGTACTAAGCCTTGTGTTCTTCCAAGCCAATGTGAGCAGGTATTTTACTCAAAGGTTCTAGGTAAAGTGGGTTGTTCATGTGTTGTTAGATATGATCCAAGAGGAAGGCATGTAAAGTGTAATGTAGTGGAAGAAGAGGATATTGAAGAAGAAGATAATGTAGAGGAGAAAGTAGTTGTGTTAGATGAAGAACATGAAGAAGTTGAGCTACATGTAGATGGAAATGTTCTCGATGATCATATCAACAATGAAATTATTGAAAATCAAATTGATGATGATGTTGCTATGGACAATCCTTTCAACATAGAATTTGAAATGGATTCTGAACTAGATGATACAGATGTGGATTTGAATAAAGAATAAGATCAATGATACTGAATTTTTGAAATGTAGGTTGGGGTATGTGATTATATATTTTCTATGATTTATTCTCTTTAAAGTATTTTCTTATATGGGTTAATTATGTTTTGTTAAGTTTTATTTAATTTTCTTATATGTATCATTGGTTGATTAGGAGACATTGGCCTTGATTTATCTCATTACCCACTAGATTATAACCTACTAATCCATATTGAGCATGTGTTGATTGATTTTAACTATTAGTGGATATTGATAATCTACCAAAACCTTTTAACCCTCCACCCAATAACTTTGGTAACTTTCTAACCCTCCACCCTCATCCACCATAGAAATCATGTGCATGATCCAAAACCACTACCCAAGCCCTAAATGGAATATTTAATATGGAAGTGTCATATGACAACCATTACAAGGTTTAACACATTAAATATATATTTTGGTGGACATGGTTTAGGGTCAGGGGTTACGAGTTAGGGATTGAGGGGTTAGGGATTTAGTTTCTAGGGGGTTAGGGGGTGTTATAGGTTAATAGAGTTATATATAATGATATAATACATTATTTATGAATTTAAATATAAATTATATTACAAACAAATAAAAAATAAAAAATAAATAAAAGAAAAAAAATAAACATAAAAAACACACTATGGTGCAAAACCCCCAACCAAATGAACGAACTACAAAAACACTGACCATTTCATTGATATACCCCACCTTCCATTAAGGAGAGTGCACAAAGTATCTATTGTAAGATTGATTGTTGTCATTGATGTCAACCCTAGTCATGGGTTTTGGACTGCAAGATTGATAAAGGTATTTGGACATGAAGGAAAATGCACATGCATATAAAACACCCATGAATGG
>JZKD02S2080147.1:1112076-1123384 GCA_000966675.3 Picea glauca
CCATCCTTTCCAACCAGATGACCCAAGTATTCTACTTCTGAGGCGCCAAAAGCACATTTAGACTGTTTCAGGAAAAGTTGGTGCTGAGAGAGTAGATGGAGAACTCAATCCACATAAGGAAGATGGTTTGTCTAGGTTTTTCTATAGATGAGGATATCATCAAAGAAAACTAAGACAAAATGGTGGAGAAAAAGATGGAATGCATGATTTATGAGGCTTTGGAAGGTGGAGGGGGCATTACACAAGTCAAAGGGCATGACCAAAAACTCATAGTGGCCCTCATGAGTTCTAAAGGTAGTCTTGGGAATGTCTGTCTCTTTCATACGTATCTGGTGGTAGCCTGAATGAAGATCAAGTTTAGTAAAGAATTGGGTGCCACTCAATTCATCCAGGAGGTCATCAATGATAGGAATGGAGAATTTGTCTTTGATGGTAAGTTTGTTGAGGGCACGGAAGTCAGGACACATTTTCCAAGAACCTTCTTTCTTCAGGACCATGACCACAGGAGAAGAGTAGGGGCTCGTACTAGGGTGGATAACACCTGCATTAAGGAGTTCCTGAACCATTTTCTCAATTTCATTTTTTTGGGAAAAGGGGTGACGATATGGACGGATATTGGGAGGAAGGCTTCCAGGTACAAGGTGAATGGAATGATCATGAACACCATGGGAAGGAGGGAGTCCTTGGGGAGTGGAAAATACCAATTGATGTTTAGAAAGGATGGCTTGGAGGTTTTGTTGGACCGAGGGTGCCTATGTTGCTTGTATTGCATAGAATTGGGCGATAACACCCGAATGACCTTTTTTGAGCAGCTTTTCCATGCGATGGGAACTAATGATCTCAGGTGAACCAATGGTGGTGCCTTGGAACTTATATTGGTGGCCCTCTTAGTCGAATTGGATGGTTAAGTCTTTAAAATCCATGAGGATGGGACCCAAAGTCCTTAGCCAATCTGCACCCAACACAATGTCACAACCTCCCATGTCGATAGCAAACATATGGGATTTCAGGTGGTAGTCACCAATTTGGAGACGCACATTTTCAAAATTCCCTCCACATTTCATGGAACCACCATTGGCAATCATAATTTGGAAACTATTGACGGCATGGATGTAGCAATGAGTTTCTTGGGAAATGCAACAAGGAATAAAATTATGGGTACTGCCACTATCAACCAAAATGATGACCTTTTGATGCTTGATGTAACCGATTAGCTTGAGGGTTTGGGGAGCAAAGAAGCCAGTGAGAGCATTGAGGGAAATGACCGGTTCTACTTTGGGAGGGTTTGAGGGAGGGGTTATGTTAGTAGATTCAGGTGACTCAGACACAAGGGGAATTTCTACATCATCTTTTGAAATATCCTCGGAGATGGCCATACAAATATTTTTTTCTTTACACTTGTGGCTCGGGAAATATTTTCCATCACAGTTATAACAAAGGCCTTTGAGTTGGCGTTCAACCATTTCAGCCGTGATCAATTTTTGGATCTTTAGTGGAGCAAAGGGAGTAGCAGGATTTACTGGTTTAGGACAAGGGATAAAGGGGGGTTTTCGGTTTTGAGAAGATACAACCTATTGTGCTTCTTTAGCCCTTTTAGTATCCTCCCCCCAACTTTGAGGCCGAGCCATGAGGACATGGACCTGAATCTCATCCTTGAGGCCGCTGATAAAACACTCTCGAAAAAAGGCATCAGACATGCCCTTTGTTCTAAAAGCCAAGTGCTCAAAGGAAGCTATAAAGTCTTCCACTATTCCTAATTGTTTCAACTTTTTCAAATGACCCAAATGGTTGGTTTCAGTGTTAAAGCATTCATAAATCTCTGCCAAAAAGTGTGTCCAAGCAATATACCATTGACGAGAAGTTTTTCTCCATTGCCACCATTGCCAACGTTCTTGATCTACATGGAGAACACCATACCGGAGTTTTTCCAAGTCATCTTTAATGTCGTATAAAGAGAAATAATGTTCCATTTGGATTACCCAGCCAGTGGGGTCTGAGCCATCGAATTTGGCCACATCCACCCGCGGAAGGTGTAGGTCACGTTGAAATTGATGGTTCTGAAAGTTATGGGAATGAGAGGAATGGTCACCTTCAGTATGTGGAGGTGAGGAAGAGGAAGGGTTATCTGTAGGGATATGCAGTTTGGTGTAGAGTATTGAAAAGATAGATTCAAGCTAGGTGGTGAGGTCTTGTTTGATTTCCTCCATTGAGGACTGCATGGTGGTATTTATGGCTGCAACATTGGCACTGAGTTGTTTCACTTCGTTTTGGGTCTCGATGAGACCAAATTGCAAGGTGTTGAAGCGATCTTCCAAGTCTTGGCTACGGGTATGGGCCATGAGGATGGGAGAACTGAAAAGGAGTGGGCGGGGTCAAAAATTTTGCCAAAAAATGATATGGATGAATGTGATAAGGGCAAAGAGATGAATCCAATAGAATAGGTCACAAATAATGGTGAAAAATTTTCCAGACTTTTTTTTTTTAACACCTATAGAGTTATACTCCGGTCTGAAGAATACTGCAGTGATGAAATGCCCAAATGCGTAACTAGGAAGAAATGTGTAGTGATTTGGCAACCCGAACACACTTGCATGACAATAGATCTTGTCTATTTTAATTTGTTTATGTTTCTATCCCCAAGGGTTAAGTATTCAAGGGTTCTACAAACAAGGGTTTTCCCTATGCTATAGCTCTTTGATATACGTGTGGGGTCCAATAGTAGTACTCGACCCAATATCTTAGGGAAATAACTAAGGAGGATAGACCGTACCCTTATGCATACTACCCGACTACCTAGGTACTAGAGAGTATCTTCCCGAGTGTTGTTCTCGATGAAACTATAGTAGTTAGGTGTTTGATCAGTTTATCTAAAGAGGGCTTCATGTAATCTAGGTCGATCCGTACACAGGTGTTGTCTGATGCGTTACCACTCGAAGGGGTACCAACAGGGGTTACAAGGGTGGCCAACAGATGTGCGCTTAAGAACCACTTGTATTTCCTACGTGTATGAATCCCTCAACCGTGGGTTTATGCATGTAATGATAGATCTATGTGGATTAAAGATGCCAGAATACATCTCTACCCTGTAAAAAAAATTAACCCACACTTTCTGCTGAGGAAAGTGCTCTGATACCACTTGTAATATACCAAATATAAAAAGTATACAGAACAAAAATAAAATGCTAGAAATGGTGGAATAACAACAATATAACCAGAACAATCACCATAATAGCACTGAAATGATATAAGAACAACAACAGAAATAACACTTTGATTCTGAAACCAATGTTCACAGGCCTCTTCGAGGGGGCAACCTCCAGTTGAGAAGCACTCTATTACAATATTATCCAAGCTAGGGTTCTCATACCCTCGACTCCTATTTATACTAAATATGTCTATTAAAAGAAGCATCTAGAGGAAGATCCTTCTAGAATCAGAAGCTTCTATTAGGTCTTCTTACATCCGCCTTATTCTATTTTATTGAAAGGCCTTATTAATGTTGACCTTTATTACATCCGAATAGATTGTTCTACCTATGTGTGGGTTAGGACCCTAATATCATCCCAGATAAAAGGAGTGTCCTTCTTCAAAAGGCGCATGAAACCCTTAGTGATATTGGCATAATTCACTATAAACCGATGTAGAAAGTTATCTTTCCCCTGTAAACCTTGAATTTTTCTAATCGTGCTCAGGGGAGGAAATTGAAGTATTGCCTCAACTTTAAGAGGATCTACCATGATCCCTGTCTCAGAAACTAAAAACCTTAAAAGACAACTAGACTTAATGCAAAAGATGCATTTGTGAGGGTTTAACTAGATTCTATAGTAACAACATCTTTCAAAAACAAGCTGAAGGTGTGTAACATGATCCACTCTCTTGCGAGAGTGAGTAGCGAAATCATCAAGGTAGGCTTCGGCTATGTGCTTGAGATCATGAAAAGTGAAATTCATGGCATGTTGGAAGGTTTCTCTAGCATTTTTAAGGCCGAAAGGCATTTTTCGGTATGCAAAAGTACCCCAAGGACATATAAATGTCGTCTTGTGTTGGTCCTCAGGTTTGATTTGGATTTGGTTATATCCTGAAAATCCATCCATAAAATAAAATATCTTTCTTCCCACACACTCATCGAGAATCTGATCAATGAAAGGTGTGGGGAAGTTGTCTTTAGGACAAGCCTTGTTCAGGTCACAAAATGCCATACACACACGGATGGTTCCTTTCTTTTTATTCACAGGAATGGGGTTGGATACCCATTCAGTCAAAAGAATCAGGTAGTTGAAGCTAACATTAAGTAGCTTCTCCACCGCTACCTTAATAGCAGGGGCCTTCCTGGGATTTACAACACTAAGACATTGTTGAACAGGTTTAGCATCCAGGTAAGTTCTAATCTCATGTTAGACAATATGAGGTAAGTTCTAATCTCATGTTAGACAATACGAGGGTTGATCCCTGGAATCTCTTCATATGACCAAGCGAATACATCTCAAAATTCTTTAAAGAGTTCGGTGTAGATCAGAATTTCTTTTGGTGAACAATCTGGACCTATATTTACGTTCTCAATATTGCCACGGGTACAAGAGATATTGATCGATACAGTAGGAGAAACACTCACCATATTTCCTTCGGCATAAATGACATGCATATCAAGTGGAACTATGGCGTGATCGACTATCTCACTCAAGGTAGACTGAAATTTATCTTGCTCGATTCTTTCAAGAATTAGGAGGAAATATGATCGATGATGCATATCATCCCAAGGTCTCTCGAAACCATTCATGGCTTCGAGGATGGCTTCATTTGAAGGCAAAGTCTCATCTAGGAAATCATGTGAACAAGACAACAAGGTGGCCCATACAGGCCTAAGAACAGGATCCTCCTTGTCTGTCGGCAAGGTAATAGGATCGAGATCGGTGGAAGAGTCAAGAACAACTTGATACGCAATCTCTATTGTCGATAGTGGCATGGCCATGCCAACATGCAACTAACCTTCACACGATGAAGTCATGGAAGGAAGGGTCCATGGATCACCAAAATAGGAACTGCGGAAAGGAATGGACCTCTCTGTCGAAGCAGGCCTGCTAGACATGGCGTAAATGTGTTGATTAGGTGCCAAGAAGTAGAAAGTACCCATAAGGGAAGAATACATTCTGACACCGATATTCTCAGTTTTCAGCTAAGAATTGTCGATCACAAGGATCGACGGTCCGACATATGCATTAGGACTAGAGTACGCAAAGGAAAACTGGCCAATAGTCACGATCTCCCCTTGATGAGGAAAACAAAGTGTATGGAATATGGAAGATACGATAGTGACCATAGCATAGGTCCAATTGTGACCTAGTAACAGTTAATAATCAAGAGGCGCATCAACTACCTCTACCTCCACCTCTACCGTCTTCCCACCTAACTGGACCGGAAAGGCAGGGAGAATACCATGACGGTGGAAGGAATTACCATCAAATGCAGTCAACATGTTTGAAGACTTGGAAAGGATCAGAGAACCGAGAGCTTTCCAACAAACCAGGGACATCACGTAAGTGGAAACACCTTCATCAACGACCGCTCGTTTGATAGTATACTTGGAATACTCCACGTGGATTTGGAAATCCACATGGTAGGGTAAGTGAGGCTTCACATCCATGATGTCAAACTTGATAGCTTTCAAGCCACTAGGTTCTAGACCTCCTAAGGTAGAGAGTAAGGCATTCCTCTATCATGGTTACATCTGGAGTACCTCCAAAGCTGACACCACACAAGGGGTTTGGCCCAGATCCTCAATGATAGAGTAGTTCTGGATGGCTCTAGCATTAGGGTTGTGAGTAGAGTGCTTGAGTACTCCTTTCAGAATATAAGGTAGTGGCTCTGGTTTCTTAATCTGTAAGTTCATCTCTGGAGGGGGAGGAGGAGATTCTATACCAATACTATCTTTTGAAGAGCTATAATCTTGAGAGTGGGTGGCTATATCAATTTCCGCGTCGACCATATTGATACAAACACGGTCGCCATCTTGCGATGGTGGGTTTTGACTTCCAACAGGTGCATTTATGGCATTCGAAGAGCTCGAGGCTAAGTGTTGGTTGTGTGGGAATGGATTGGTCAATAGAGTGGGTGGTAGATTTAAAATCCTCATAGCCTCCGTGAGTTTGAGGCATAAATGTGTAAGGTAGTCATTGGTACAAAGTTTACAAGGAAACTTCACCTTACGTTTCTGTTTGTTTTCCTCTCCAACATTATCATTCTGCTTCCCATTAATATCTTTGTCCTTGGGTTTGTTACCATTTTTCCCACCCTTATGATTGTTTCAACCTTTCCTTTTATTCCCATCTGGTTGTTGGTCACCACTTGGGTTTTTCGATGATTGCACAGAATGTACATCCACCGATTGGGTGGGTTTGGATGATGCAGACGAAGCTGATCCTCTAACAGAATTCATCGCTGAGTCTGTGGACTTTACATTGGCGTACCCTACAATGCCATTGGCATGAGGTCTGGGTTTTTTCCTAGGATCATAATTTGACCGCGGTGCTTCTGGAAGAAGGTGATATAACATCCCAGACTGAGCATATAATAAATCTAACTATTGGGCTCTAAAGATAGGTTCTTCCTTGTTGGAGACCCCAGAAGTAGCAACATCCTTTGAGATAGGAGGGTAAAAATACTTTAGGAACCATTCTAGGAGAAAGGCTAGGGGTATAGGAGTCTTAATCAACCGCCTTCGTCTACACCACTCCTAGATATAATCCAAGATGTGAGTGGCAGTGTCCTGGCGTAAAGTCAGCAAAAGTTCGAGACCAACATCATAACGAAAGAGAAATTGAAAGTGGTTGAGAAAGACCATCACCAACTGATTAAATGACCCATATGTCCCCCTAGGTATCTCAATGTACCATTGCGAAGCAAATCCAATGAGAGTGCGTTGAAACAATCGTAATCTAATAGAATCATGGTTCAGGGAATTCTATGAGCACCAAAGGTGAAAGGTAGTGACGTGTTCACCAGGGTCCTCTCCATTCTTACCCTCAAACTTTGGAATGTCTGAAGGAGGTTTGGTGGGGACAAGGGGCCATGTGGGATCATGACTCACCGGGTCGTTCATTAACTTAAAAAAGTTTGACAGATTAAGCGTGGCGAGAAAAGGGAGACAAGGTTGTGACATCTAGCCCCATCCTCCCGCGAAATATTGTGTGTTGGGAACTACATTCCACCCAAGATTATAGTAAGAACCAAAGCCCTTTCTAAAATTATAAGGCCCTCCTCTGGGTTGATTCGTATAAGGTTGGTTAGGCATCATTCCAGTAGGAATGTTCTGATAAGGATTGTGAAAATTTCCCCCAACCATATTGAATCCAGTTTGGGGGTTTCCCAAAGTGTAAGACTGATCCTCTCTAGGTGGGAACCCAAAGGATTGAAGTGGATTCGTCATGCCAAAAGTATTGGTCGGAATCGACACCAAGGAGGTAGGGATATAGGGTGGAACTTGTCCACCAGCTGGGTTGTTCCATCCAATTGTCAAAGGATTAGAAACAGGGTTAAAATTAGGGACACTTCCTATATTAGGATTTGTTTGAGGGATATGAGAACTGCTAAATGGAAAAGGAGTGTAAGGAGGTGTAGTGCCCCCAAGTCCAAGACTAGCGTTAGGGCCAACAGCTGGGATGGCAGTTGAAAATTGCGAAGTGAAGTTAGGCATACCATAAGAAAATGGACTAGAATCCATAGGGATGGGCTTAACATTGTAACCCGATGAATGACAAAGACCCCCAAAAGCGTTCTATGCAAGATAGGAAGCATTAACTACAGGCCAATCCATAGTACCAATATAAGCCTCCAGCACTACAACTGTAGCAGCTGGAGAAGTCGAAGGGGTGCCATTAACTATAGTGGGTATGGGATTCGAAGAACTCCCAGTGTTATGAAACTAGACTCAGTACTCATCTTTGTGGAACCATAAGTATGAAAGCTGGATGTGTGTGTACCACTTATAAAAACTCTACACCTTTTAGAAGGCAAGAACCCGAAATCCGGTGGTAACTGTAACAACTGATGGGACTGGCAGGGATGCTGGTCTGACTCCACGATGAATTATGACTCGATAAAATAAAAATATCCTCAGGCCAACTAGTATTCAAAGAGCATACCAAAAGGTCAAACGGGCAATATGCAAGCAAAAAGGCTAAAGTGGCTGAGTGGCCTTCCTCGCTAAAGAATGTATGTCTCATCCAAGTGGGACCTGAGACTCCCCGCTAAAGTTTGTAGGTAACATAATCGGTTATAGGGGCCCTCGTGGGCTTAACAACCAGTCGGTCAGATCCCCCCAGAGAGTTAATCCTCCATAAAGGTTGTGTGTTGTCTGACCCCTATATGACCCAGGGTACAAGCAGAATAACCCCTGCAAGTAACCTATGAGATACCTAAGTCAAGAAACTAATAAACCACAATATAACCGATGCACAAGCGAGTAGTGATAAGTCTGAATCACCATATGGGTAGGGTAGAAAATCCCAAAACCTTGAAACCACTGCCTCTCACAGAGGTATGGGTACTAGCAAGATCCCCAAATATGAATAAATCCACAGAAATATCTCTGACGCTAGGTGAGTATCCAGGGGTTATCCCTTCAACTAACTTTGCGCGACCTCGTGATTAGCTCTGGTGTGAGCGGAGCCTCCTGATCTTACCAATTATACAATGGACTTCTCAAATCCCTATCTCAGACACATATGTTGATTTAATTTCCTTGGAGAAGTTTACTCACAAAATCATATTCCAAGGCACTAAATCATAGACTAGTTTGTGCACCCTAAAAATAAAATCATGACTAATCAATTTTAGTTTAAAGCGTAAATTTTATTGGTCGTGATTACTCAAAAGGCTATGGAAGTGAAACACATGATGTTATGACTCTTCAAGAAAATAAATATGAATATAATGCAAATTCTATCTTTAAATTTTTCAATGAATGATATGCTAATAAAAACAGTGCAATTTTCAACTTCAACTCTGCAATTCAGAAGTAAAATGCAATCTTTCACTAAATTCACTAAGCTAATGATAAAGGTTCAAAGACAAAAATACCAACCAATGCAAAATGCCTATTTTATTTTTTTTTCAATATATTAAAGACAAAATGCATGGACTGAAAAACAACCTGATATATAAATTCTACTGTGTATAAGCAAAATAACTCAAGCAGAATACCAAGCAGCTAAGAAAACAACCCAGGGTTCAAGGACAAACCAAAAATGAAAAAGCCTAAAAAATCAACTCCAAACAGGTTTCTTGTCAACCCAGAGAAGCTCAACGAGCACTACAGAGACCTAAGAAGGCTCAACAAACATCAAATCCCACCCAACAGTCACTAAACCAAGAAAACAAGCAAGGGAAAGTGGTATACATGATTGTTCAGGAAAAAAAATTGTATATACGCAACTTACAATGAGACAACACACGTGTATACGCAACTGTCAAGGCAAAAGGAGCGTATAGGATTTAAAACAAGGCCAGGCAAGGGAAAAAAGGTTGAAAACTCATACCCAGAGTGAACAGAATCTGTCAAGCAGTGATACGACAAGAAACACAAAGGAAAAAGAGAAATGCAAGAAGAAAAAGTACTTCAACCGTTAGAAGGAAGATCTCTCCCCAGTGGAGTCGCCAAGTTTGTTACGAGGGAAAAACTATCTATGGCCAAGGGTAAACCACAATAGATAGGTATGACTGTAGAAATCAACTCAATTCCATTGTATGCTATATAAACTAATGTGCAAGATAAGAAAGAGGCCTAACTCTATCTGACGTTTGATGATGTTCCACCATTGAGCACTTCGACCCAAAGCTTTATACCTGCAACAAGTTCTCAACAAACAATTAGAGCAAGTACATAGTGATAATATAAAGGGTTAGCACATTAGATAAAATAATCCATTAATAAACATTACAAACATGCCCATGGATAATAATCATATATTTTCATGATACCAATAGGACAGGAAAGAAGTATTTCTATTAATAATTGATCAGCAGAAGTGACAACATTACATACTTCTATGTCGGCATGGTTTGAAACCAAAAAAACAAGTTCCTTCCAACTGGGCCTCCACCACTTCAATCCTCCACCAAAGGCAAGCTCACAGGAGAGAGATAATGAGGTTCTCTTGACAATAGGGAAAGAGATTGGGGGATGAACACTATGTTCATTCTTGAGGGACAAAGGGATGCAGACTCAATATGAAGTAATTTCTCCAGAGTAACTTTGTTGTCCAAGTTGAATGCTTTCTTCCCTTTTCCATAGCTCGAAAATGTGCTTTTATATTCTTCAAAATGCAACCGAAGGGCTGAGTTAGAACGTTTCCATCATGTGGAAGGCCAAGGATCATAGATATCATGTTGTGACATGGAAACCTGACTCCATTTTTGTATTTTCTGGCACAAATCTCGATGTACGCAGGTTATAGTGGAGCATCCTACGTATATGCATGTTGTATAGTAGATAGGCCGCATATATGTGCAAAAATGTGTATTTTTATCTTTGGATTCATCAAAAAGGGATGACAAGTCTGCATAGGGAAATAGAAAAAGGCTCTCTGTGCAAGATAGCAATGGTGAGGCAAACATTGCTATAACAATACTGCTAGTGTCATTTCCTGGTAATTTCCTTTGATGATAAATTATGTGTATTCAACATAAGAATAGAAATTTGTTTTTAACCTCTATCAACTATGGAGTTTTTCCTTGCTAATGCTTGTCAATGTATAAGATTGTTTGGAATCTTGGAGCCAAGAAGATTGTTCAAGCACAATAAGTCAAGAACAATTTTTTAATTCATTATCACAATGTACATTTGATTATATAGATGTAGATATATAGGCTCTATGATGTCATATTTTTCTTAGTTATGCTTTGATAATAACTTCAAGTAACTTTTAAAGCAATTCATAGTTATAAATGTAACAATACATATTTATCGATGCATGTAATCCCAAACCAATATATATTTCAACCCTTCATTAAATTATGGGAACAAATCACCCTAGTATACATTATTTATGGTTTACAACATATCCACAGTCATATGACTCATAAATTATCAAGACCATACATGGATTTTTCTTCTTAGGGCATGCATTTATTGCCATGCCATGGTTTCATTTGTTTTAATGCATTTTTTTGCATTTACAAGACATTTTTTAGCCTTTATGTTGGAAATACTAATACAACTGAGAGGGGGGGGGTGAATCAGTTGTATATAATCTTAAACAATTTTATACCTTCTTAACAATTATTAATATTTCTTCATGTGTCATCAAGCAAC
>JZKD02S2080147.1:1139605-1159448 GCA_000966675.3 Picea glauca
TAATATTATTAATAGATAATCATTAATTAACTAATATACATTAGGGCAATTAATTAAACTTAATAAACCTTTAACAATTATTTAACTTTGACAATTAGTTATTTAACTAGGGTTGCTATATACACCCACCCTTCAGGAAACTTCATCCCGAAGTTAAAGTTTTTTATGATACAAGGGAAAAAAAACATGGTTCACACATTCATAACAAATAATCAACATTATTAGTAAGTAAGCCAAGAAAACTCATACATACTAGTGTACATGTGCAAGAAATGCATGTGTAGCTAGTACATACAAGTCTCGTGCATGTACTAATAACAATAAATATCATCTCTATAGTAATTTCCATATGTATCCAATCCATTCAACAAGACTATTCATTTTATAAAAGACAATAAACAATCAAATGTTTGCAAAATCCTTTAATTACAATTATCTAGCTCAACAATGTTATTTAGACAATTGTACTTTAGTTACATAATTATGAATATTCACATATACCCATTTTCTTTTCAGAAGGAAAAACAATAAATTCCACCATAAGACAAATCTGCATACACTCTCAACTATTTCTACTCATCCTTCCTCCCTAACTTACTTTCATCTTCATTCCTATCCTTCCTCTACTGGACTATCTTGGAGCGTCAACTATATTGACCTAACTCCAAATAGAACCCGTAAGCGGAAGTGTCACTATTATGACCAAGCTTCCCCAGCAGGCAACTGATAGTCATCATCACACATCTAAGGGAGCGTGAGCTAACACTGTCCTCCCATGACTTCAGGCTTCGGAGGATACACGGTGGGAAATGACTCCACCCCTCCTAACATGACTGGGGTCCACACCCTACAATGGAAAATACAGTGGCACCGTGTTGTTGGGAGTTTTGTCAACGTTTATTCAGTTTTGGGCAGTCTCACCACCTGAAATCCTGCACTGGTCCACATATCATAGCAATGCATCCAAACCAATATGATTTCACATACAAAGATTCATACCATATTGTTTCTCGGTCAGTGGTCATGACATCCACTTTCATTATCATTATCCCTTAGCTATTTCATAGCCTAAGGACCTGCAGATTAGTTTGTAACACAAACTCATACGCATCTATGAATTATTATCATGTAATTTCATACAACTAAAATCTCAATTCGGTATCCCTGTACCAACAACTTTAACATCAAAGTTTTCAAGTTAGAAATAGATCTCATAATATCTCATAACTCAATTAACGTTACCCATTCATAGAATTATCATTTACATAATAGATTGCATCATATCCAACATCATTCAAATAGCATTTAAACCTTCATAGGATTCTCACTCACACAATATATCACATCATATCCATCATCATCAATAACAATTAAACATTCATAGAATTTACATTCACATAGTAGATCGCATCATATCCAACATCATTCAAATATCATTTAATCATTCATAAAATTTACATTCTCACAATATATCGCATCATATCCATCAATATTCAAATACATTTAAACATTCATAAAGGTTCATATGTATTAAAAGTTCAAGTGTATCATTTAATAGTTTCAATGTGAATAGAAAATAAAGGTGTTTAGGCCTTAGGTAATCTTGGCTGTCTAAGTCAAAAGGTGGCGTTACATACACCCAACCTTCGAGAAACATATTCTCAAGGTGGTCAAAAAAGTGAGGGATAATCTCGTCATAACGTCTCAGCATCCTCCCAAGTGGTAGATCCTGGATTAAACTTATCCCACTGGACCTTAACTTGGTCTACCAGAGGATTCCTGAGCTGTCGAACTCTATGGTCCAATATGCATAACAGTTCTACCGTGAGGGTTCCCATGTCCGATACCTATAATTCCTTACAATTTAGTTTATGTGATTCATCATCAACATAA
The DNA here is from genome assembly GCA_000966675.3 of Picea glauca. Lineage (NCBI taxonomy): Eukaryota > Viridiplantae > Streptophyta > Pinopsida > Pinales > Pinaceae > Picea > Picea glauca. The sequence goes on from JZKD02S2080147.1 coordinate 1,141,499, forward strand.
TGACGTAAAACAGATACATGAAAAACATTATGAGTTTTATGCAAGTGGGGTGGAAGTACGAGACAATAGGCAACGGGTCCAATTTTCTCTTGGATTCTGAACAGTCCTATAAATCGAGGTGAAAACATTGTCCCCTTCCTTAACCGTATGGTACTCTTATTAGGCCTGATATGAATGAAAACCTGATCTCCCACTTTATAACTTCGATCAGTCCTATGTGCATCTGCATAACTTTTCTGTCTATCCTGTGCTTCCTTTAGTCTTTGCCTAATTTGAATCACCTGTTCCTCCATATCTTGAATTAATTCTGGCCCAATTGTTACTTGGTCTTCTAATCTATCCCAACTCTGGCCTGGCCCAATTCTGGCCCAATTGTTACTTGGTCTTCTGCATGGCCTTCCATACAAAGCTTCGTAGGGTGGCATTCTGATGGAGCTATGAAAACTGTTATTGTAGGCGAACTCTACCAAAGGTAGGTACTTCTCCCAATGGGTTTGATTATCCATGACATACATCCTAAGCATGTCTTCCATGACTTGATTTACTCTCTTAGTTTTTCCATCTGTTTCAGGATGATAAGCTATGCTTAAGTTCAACTGAGTCCCCAACACTGACTGCAAACTTGTCCAAAACCTAGAAGTGAATCTGGAATCCCCATCTGAAATGATCTTCTTAGGTATCACGTGCAAACAGATGAACTCACTTACAAACACACGTGCCACATCAGTGACATCGCAAGTGTGTCTAACCGAAGTAAAATGAGCACTCTTGGTTAACCTATCAACTATAACAAGAATGGCATTGTGTCTATGAGATATGAGTGGAAACCCCACAACAAAATCCATATAGATGACTTCCCACTTAGACATAAGAACATCATGTGGTTGTAGGAGGCCTGTCGGGTGGTGGTGGTCAGCTTTCACTTGTTGACACTCTAGGAACTTGGCAACGAAATGGACTACATCGCACTTCATGCCTACCCAGAAGAAGATCTTCCTCATGTCTGCGTACATCTTCTTCACACCCGGATGTGCACAATAAAGTGCTCTATGGAATTCCTTCAGTATGATGCTTCGAATATCCCCACCTTCAGGGACGTACATCCTTCCTCGATATATTAACAGTCCATATACTTCCAGACTATATCCTTCATACTTTGGATCTAATTGCCTCCCACTCTAGAGGTTTGAAGTAACCTTTAAATACCAACTATCTCCTCGGAGTTGCATCAACACACGTTCCCTCAAATTGACCTTTAAAGGTACCAAAGAGAAGACATGTGGTCTCCTACTCAAGGCATCTGCGACCACATTTTCCTTTCCCTTGATGTATGAAATACCAAAATCATACTCACTAATAAACTCACTCCATCGCCTTTGCCTGGCATTTAGATCCCTTTGAGTGAAGAGATGTTTTAAACTTTGATGGTCCATTTTGAGCTCAAAGTTTCGCCCCACAAGATAGTGCCTCCAAAGTTTCAGAGCTAGCATTACAACTACCAACTCTAAATCATGAGTAGCATAAAGTTCCTCGTGTTTCTTCATCTTCCTTGACGTATAAGCTATCACACTTCCATATTGCATTAGCACGGCCCCCAACCCTTGCTTTGAGGCATCTGTACAGATTGTGAAGTCCTTTTCCATATCTGGCACTTGTAGAATTGGCGCATTAGTTAGTAATATCTTAAGCTCGATGAATGCACTATTATATTCTTCTGTCCAGTCATACTTGACCCCTTTGCACTGCAAAGTGGTGATGGGTTTTGCTATTTTAGGGAATCCCTCCACAAATCTCCGATAATACCCTGCTAGCCCCATGAAGCTTCTTACCTCATGGGAATTTTTCGGCATTGGCCATTCCATAATGGCCTTTACCTTTTATGGGTCCATAAATATTCTTTCACCAGAAATGATATGACCTAAATAGTGGATTTATTTTTGGAAGAAGGAACACTTCGACAACTTCCCATACAATTTGTTCTCTCTAAGGCAGGACAACGCCACTCGCAAGTGTTCCTCATGTTCTCTTTCATTCTTGGAATAGATGAGGATGGCATCTAGAAAGACTTGTACAAAATGGTCTAAGTACTTCTGGAATACTCCGTTCATGAGGCTCATGAATACTACTGGCACATTGGTCAATCCGAAAGGTACTACGATGAACTTGTAATGTCCAAACCGAGTTCGAAAGGTAGTTTTAGGAATATCTCCTTCCTTAATCCTTAACTGGTGATACACTGATCGCAAATCAATTTTTGAGAATACCGCTGCTCCTTTCATCTGATCAAAGAGGTCATCTATTCACGGTATTGGGTACCTATTTTTCACTGTAGCATGGTTCAAGTCTCTATAATATATACACAGTCATAAGGAACCATCCTTCTTCTTCACAAAAAATACTGGTGCACCCCAAGGTGAGACACTGGGCCTTATTAGCCCTATGTCCAGTAACTCTTTCAACTGCATTTGCAACTCACAAAGTTCTGGCACTGTCATCCGATAAAGAGTCTTGGAAATTTATTTTGCACCAGGTTTTAGCTCAATAGTAAAACCAAGCTCCCTCTCAGGAGGTAACCTTGGTAACTCGTTCAGAAAAACATCCTTAAATTCTGACAATACCAGGTAGTGATCCAAGGAGAGTCCCTTCCTTTCATTCACTGCTTCCACTAATACAGTCAACACCCTTGCCTCATGCACCGCTTAACCTTCATAGTTGAGATAAAGCGTAGAGACACCCATCTCCATACACCGCAGATCTCTGCTGGTCTTCCTTCATCGTCAACACAAAGCACCATTTTTGCGAAACAATCTACCAAATCTCGATGAGCTTCTAACCAATCCCTTCCAATGATTAGGTCATACGTCCCAAGAGTAGTGATGTATACCTTCTACCTGGTAGTACACACTCCCAGGTCTATTAGACAATTATCAACTCTAGGTCCTACCACTTTTTTTTCCCCCGAGGCAATCTCAACTTGTTTAAAGTCATCGTGCTCGTAGGCTACCAACCCACTCTTTTCTAATGCAGATGGTGAAACAAAACTATATGTAGCACCACAATCAAATAAAATGTTAACATTGATATGATTTAGAGTACCTGATGACTCCACCACCATGGATTGATGTTCTGCCTAGTGATTATTAACCGCTGCGTAACTCTGGTGGCTGCCACTTGCTTTTCCCATCGGGGCCTTTCCTTCTCTATGCACAAATCCTGATTGTAACTATGGGAAGTCACGCTAGTAATGGGGTCCTCCACATCCCCAATAGGTAACACGAGATTGAACCTGCGCACTGTTCTGTCACTATCACTGAAATGAGTTCCTTCCCCTGGAACCCCTGCCCCTACTAGCTGCTCCCTGAGATGGTCATGGACCTACCTGCGTCGTTGGTGATGAACAGGATGTTGCACTCGCTGCCATTGAAATCCTTGCGGCTACTATCCTTGGTGCGACTCTATTACCATATGGAGGTGGCCTTGAGCCCCCTCCCCTGGGAAATGTCCTAAGGGCCTTCCCCATGAATCCAGGACGATGCGGAAAGGTCGGTCTCATACCTCCATTTAAGTTCATGCGTTCCTCCGCATAATGCACATTTTCCACTACTTCTGCTACTGAATACGGTTTCCACATCTGCACCATAGCCCTTATCTTAGGGTTTAACCCATATACAAAGCGTTCTGCCTGTCGTTGGTCATTATCCATGTATGAAACATATTTGACCAATTCCATAAACTTGATCTCATATTCTTCTATGATCATGTTTCCCTGTACTAGAGCATGAAATGCTCCCACCTGTTATTCCTCATAGTAAGATGGTAGATATTTCCTTTGGAACTCTCCTCAAAAAGTTCCCAAGAGATGGTGTCTGGGGTAAGGTGCAACTGCCTCTCTAGGTTGGCCCACTAGTTCAAGGCACTGTCTCTCAACTAAAAAATCGCTATCTTCACCTTTGAAGGGGACGCATAGTCTCTTAAGGAAAAACACCTTGTCATGCCTTCCAACCATGCTTCTACACGTTCACTGGCACAACCCCCAGAAAACTCCAAAAGTTTGATCTTCTGTAGTTCTCTAATGATGTCTTCGGGTGGAGGTCCTCCTCCTGAATCCCTCAACGCTTCTGGATTACCCGTTCTAGATGGTGGGTGCTCCACTTCGATCCCTGCTGGTTGATGCCCCTTTAAAGTCTCATTTATGGCCTCCAAAGAGCGCAGTATGAAAGCTAGTTCAGGCGATGGTGGTGGCAGTGTTGGTGGTCCCTGCGACGATGCCCTCTGCCTCGATTTCCTCTAGTCCTAACCATCCTGTATAATTTAATCTGCATCAACCAAAGTTGTCAGGTGAGTTCAAGGACATTTCACATTTGCACAACTTAAACTAGAAAACAGGGTTAGGCGTAAGTTTTATTTTTTTACTTGTTTGTAAACAAACGTTAGTCTCTTTAGGGGAGGTGGCTAGGTTATGGTTAAAGCGTCTAAGATTGATGTCTTTGCCTAAGAAAACTACTGACTCCCTCGCCCGGTAGCTATGCTAGGATTGCACCATACTCACCAATTTCTCTAACTTACTTGCCTAGTGCGCATGAAGCCTCTTCCCACTTATCTTGGTCTAAGTCCTTAAACTTTTCATTTAAAACTAATTAATGTGATTTTCAACCTAATGTTGATTAATTATTAAGAACTAAAAATCTCGACTAAACTCCAACCTAAGTTCCCTCATCTTAATCCACACATTCAATTTAATCCTTAAAATTAGTATTATTATTAGTGATTAATTCATTAAGTACATAATTAACCACAAATTTAATTAATCATTTCAATTGATTAACCACTTTTAATTATTCACATTAATTTATTAATCACATTAATTTATAATTAAAACTTAAAGTTATATATGTTTAAACCTAAATTTAAATATAATTTAAATTATATTTTAAACATAAATTTAAATATATAATTTTTATTTTTTTTTAATCATTCAAATTTAACTAATTTTAAACAATTTACATTTAAATCTAATAATAATTTAAAACAATAATAAAAATAAAATAATAATAATAATAAATTAAAATAAAATAAAAATAAAATAAATTAAAAATAGTTAATTAAATCAAAACAATAAAATAAAAAAAATAATTAAATTTTGAAACGGGCATCGTGGGTCCTCACATGAGGCCCACATGCCCCCCCACCATCCATTCACTACCTAAAACCCTACACACCTCCCGGGCTCTCTATCTTAACCCTAAACTCTACACGCCCAACCCTCGCTTCGCCTATCATTCTGTCGCCTCCCCTCTCTGCACTCTCCCTCTCGGCAAACTAGGCTTGATGCAGAGGAGAGGAATTGTTGGTAAGGGTTTTCCAATTCAACACCTACATTGATACTTACAATCCATGCCAAAAGGACCGCGCCCCCCTCCCACTGTATTTGCATACACCAAAGAGGAATGGAGGTTGGGCCTGCTATGGGCATAACCATCAAACTATGGGTGTAAGGCCTGGTGATTTTGTTTGGTTTTGGTGACTTATGTGTTGACTGTGTGTTGTGGTTGCAAGTCGCGTGGGTTGGCGCTTGCGCTTGGTTACGGTGACTTTTTTTTTTGACCGTGTGTTGTGGTTGCATGTCGCGTGGGCTGGCATTGGTGCAATGGACTGTGTGTTGTTGTGCTAGGTTATTGGCTCGACGGTTGCGCTGAGCTGATGTGTTGTGCATAACTGCTTCTCGGGCTCTCCTCCTCATGGATTGACACTTTGTGTCTTTTGTGTTGTTTTAATGGCAGGGCGAAGCTGAGCACTCTTTGCGCCCCTTGTGGGCTCCTCTTCCTTGTGGCTTTGTGTTTCCCTCCCTCATTATTTGACCTGGTGTTATACCAGACACATTGTGCACATATATGCTCCCTTCTCCTCAATGGCTTGGCGCTGGACTTGGGTGTCATTGTTAGGTGAATGCTTCCTTGTGACAGCTTTGGGATTTGGTGACTGTGTTGTAGCTTTGACTGGTGCTTGCCCTCTCCTAGCTTGGCTCTAGTCTCGTGTGTCGAGATTTGTGTGTTGTGTACAACCCCTTTGGCAGTAACATCTTGTCAATTAATTGTCAGTGATGTATTTCCTGTAGTTGCAGTGAAAGCTCTTATCTATCCTGGTGCATTTGTTCACATCATTGTAACCAACTTGTCATTTCCAAGTTGGGAGGGCCTGTTAGTGAAATACAATTTAACTAATGCCCAGTTATATTCTTCAGTCATTGACCTTTAGCGCCTTGAGGTGTTAGCAGGTAGCTACTTTGCAGTTGTAGGTGCTTTTGTAGCCCTCTTGAAGCCAGGGCGAATGAGTATGTTTGGTACTCTACTTATAGTTTGGGGTCTCGTCAAAGAGAGTTTACTTGGAAAGCCTGTCAATACTGATCCAGCAAAAGCAGTGTATGTTTATCCCACAATGTTTCTCTCCTTGGCGTGTTCATTTTTCTCTGTTAAATATGACATGTAGAAATTTAGTTCACTTGTAAAACCCATTGCCAAACCATTGAAGGGTTCTTCCAAGGCTAAACTTAAGTAAGCAGTGCAAGCTGGTGTTTTTTTTTGTTGGTTGGCAAGAAACCTTGATTGTTTTCTTACTTATTCTAATCGTAGGATTCTCCCTAGCTTTGTCTGACATTTTTTTTTTTTTCTCAATTCTTGCTGTGATGTTAAGAACAACCCCTTCTTTTTTTCTTACTCATTCGATTGCTTTCAATGGCATTTTGGGCAGATCCTTGACATAACATGACTGTTGTTTTGTTTCTACATGGTTGTCTTGACACATGCTCTTATCCCATGTAAATATAGATAAAAGATAAGATAGCTAAGCTAATTTTATTAATGTCCAAGGGATGACACCTTTTGTTTTTAAATTAAGTTTGTTTCTTTGTTGTTGTTTTTTTTTATATAAATACAAAATTTGACCCATCTAATGCTTCTTTTATGATGTCTTTCTCTGTCCTTTGTAGGTGAAGGTTCTTACAAGTAAACATGTGGTTGGTGGCTGAAACCAGAGATGGGAGGATGGAACAGAACTGCATGACTCCTTCCTGCTACATCTTATTCTATTTCATAATTCTTATTAGTGGTTTCAGGGTTATTCAAGGGTTACAAGGGTCAATTATGGGTTACTTCTGGCTTCTTCAAGCTTCAATAAGGACTGTTTAAAGGTTGTTTAAAATTCTGGTTATGCATGTCTAACTTTTGGTCTCAAAGGTGGGTGGGTAGGCCCTGGTCCAAGTTTTTAAACTTGGCTCTGATACCATGTGTTGTGTCCTATCTAACGGAACCTTGAATTAATTAATTAATACATAACATTGATATTTATAACTTCTTTTATGGTTCTATATTCAAAAAAATAACATCAGCGGATAAAAGTTTACAGTTTATGGCTCAGCAAAATTCCAAATGGGAAGCATGATATAAATGATATATTGAATAATGTGCACTGCATAAATAACATATTGAATCAACATACGATAATGAGCATGCTATAATAACGAACAAAATACCTGTCAAGTGATTTGTTTCCCAACTCTGTTGTCCGAGATGAAGCTGAAACTAAAACTGCCAAACTCTGCCCAAAACTGAATCTTTCTTCCCAGCCAGCGAGGAACAGAGCTTATCCGGCTCCCTAGCTCCAGGATTCCGTAAGGATTCCTGGCCCCTGAGCCCAAAACTCCCAGCAACTGACGCTCCCCTATAATAGTCCAACAAATTCCTCAAGCCTAAAACTAGAAAATACAGTTTTCCAATCCCTCCCCTGGAAAAATGCTCCAATACAATATCCTGATCTCCCGAAATTCTCCCTCCCCCAAAATCAAATGTCTCCCTCTCGAATGTCTTTGCCCCCTCATATCCCCTCATCCATTCATCGCCTCTCCATTCAATGCCAACCACCTTATCCCTCCATTCAATGCCAACCCCCTTATCCCTCCATTCAATATGTTAAGTTTTCTTTTAATAAAATAAAATTTATTAAACTTAAATTAATTACCCAAACATTTAATGAGTTAAGTAATTAATTAATTAATATACATTAAACAATAATTAATTAATTAATTAATATTATTAATAGATAATCATTAATTAACTAATATACATTAGGGCAATTAATTAAACTTAATAAACCTTTAACAATTATTTAACTTTGACAATTAGTTATTTAACTAGGGTTGTTACATTCTCCAAGGATAGCGCACCAAGAAAGAGCAACAAGAGCTTATCAGAGAGTCCAAACCATAACCAAGAGAGAGTCCAAGCCAAAACCGAAATCTGCTAGCTGCAACAGCTGCAACGATAGCTCTCCTCCAAAATTGCGCACAAAGTGGCCAACTACAGTGCGGACAAGTGTTGCTTCTGCAGTTCTGAGAATACTAGCCAAAATGAAGACTGGCCTCCTATATTTATACTATTTCTGGTAGACTGTCTGGGCTGACTTCTAATTCTGGGTGCTAATTCTTTAGTATATAACATTTCCTTTAGCTGACTTCTTCTTTTGGAGGCTATTAACCTAATACAAGTCATTCTCTTGAGTCGACTTGTCTTCTAGGGTTATTAACCAATTAATTAGGGTTTCTTCTTGCTTCCCAGAATATTCAATTCTCGTCAGGTTTACACATGGAGGTAAATACCTCCCGCAGCTACCATAATATCAACATGAATAACTCATTCCACCATTCTACCTACATGTGTGTTACACCAAATGTGTTGGTTTATGCTATGGCTGCTTTAGTGGAAGAAACTAACACTAATGCATCTGTAGGTGTCGAGGATCTGTTATCCAAGAGTATCGACTACAAACATCATTTAATTAGATATAGAAAAAAAGTCACAAAATAAACTATATATATATATATATATATATAGTTTATTGTGTGTGTGTGTGTGTGTATAAACACACACACACACACATATATATTATATATCTAATTATATGATGTTTACAGTTGCTACGCTGAATAACAGATCCTCAACACCTACAAATGCATTAGTGTTACCTTTCTCCACTAATGCAGTAGTAGAAGCATCAAAACATAGCGATTATGAAGATATTAGACTCCTCTGTGAAATTTTCATGTTCAGTGGCCTCCGTCGGCCCATAACAAGTCTGCCCATAGCTTCAACATCTGTGAGGATCACACAAACGAGGATGGGAATTCCTAGTCTATCCATGTGGCCTCTACCGATCAGACTCTGTTGCAAGGCCTAAAGGGCCGACCCCTTCACCAAAACCACTTGAAGGTCCCACCTAGCAGGATAACACTATGGATGTGATGTGTTGCACCAGACTACAGGTCAAGGTGGATATGGATGACTAGGTCTGGCTAATGTTTTCTATTATAGGAGGATGTTGGATAGGGGGGTTAGGCATCCTCCTAGGAGGATGAGGACCTAAAAATGGGTCACGCCTAGCATTTTGTCTATGTTTTGAATAACCACAACGCACCCTTTGGAATTCACCAATGTCAAAGTAGTTGACATGGTGACCTAATACAAACTCAACCCATAATTTCCTAAGGAAATACAATGGTACCTCCTTATTATTGTAGGGAGTTTTTTCAAATACGATAAACTACTTATCCATCTAATTCTCTAAAAATGGTTATTAGGTGCACTAGTCCATACACATGTGTTTCTTTATGATTGTTGGTTGTAATCTACTTCCCGAGTCAATAACCAATGTGATGAAGTCTTGTTAAAAATGTTGAGATCTCTGACTTGGTTTTTATCTAGACCTTTCCTAAAATATTCAAACATTTTGGCCTTGTAATTAAAAATGTGTGTTAATTGGCCGAGTATTTGCAATAGAAGTAACAATGGTGTCTAGGGATGTGGCTAGTGATAGTCGTGAGGGCTCTCTAATATTTCTTAAGTCTTGTATAAGGATTCTTAGAGACCTCAACCCTGCATTAATTTCAATGTTTATGTTTGTTGGTTCTAAGTTGGGGTTGGTGTGTCTTCATTGGATGATATTGGGTTTGGATTTTCTCGAGAATCCAATGTTGCAATTTAATAAGGAATTTTTTTTATTTTTATTAATTTTTTATAATTTAAACAAATTATGAATTTAAAAAAAAAAAAGTGAAACCAACTAATAATGACCACATCATCATATTCTGATGCTTTTTCAATCTCTCCTCAACTTTTTCTCCTTAATTTTTTCCAATTTAATATCACAAAAATCCGTGCACGTTCCTAGAGCAAAGATGCATTTTCGAATTGATTTGGCATCATTAGTGACACTTTAGAGTACACCAAGGTTGAAAACTCATGAATGCATGCACATTTATAAATACGGGAGCACATTGGCACCATTTGTTTTTGCCATAATCTTTATGAAAACATCCTAATGTATATAGAAATCATAATTTTAAATTAATAAAATTATTATTTTTAATATAAAAACAATTAATATTTATCCATTTAAAATAACTCTTATCAAATTTTAAATTAAAAATATCGATTTCTTTTTTAAATATTTAAATAATATAAAACAACTAAATTAATATATATAATTATTTATTATTTTGTTTTATTTTAATAAATATATTTTATGTGTTACATATTAATACCTTCTTTTCATGGAAGGTCCCTAAGGAAGACCACATTAACACGGAGACCTCCTTAGTCGAGGAAGGAAAACGTGGCATCCAAGGGATAATTAAAACTAAATATGTGAAGATAAGAATTAACCAAACATAGAAACAAATCTTTGAGAGAAAATAAAAGTTTTAACTTGAGCCGGCTACTGTTTTCATTGCTCCCTTCCTATTTTCGGAGTTTTGACCCGTATTGTAAATGATCTTATACTCTATATAATATCGATAAAAAAAATTTCATGTAAATGAGTTTAATTGATGTATCTAGAGGGAAAATTGTTTATAGAAACATAATTTGGAAGAGTGACGAAGAGTAAAATTGTAATTTCTCCATATTAAATATTAAATTTTAAAATATTTCATCACAACTCATAAATTTATTATCTTTTCTTTTCAATATTTAATAATAATAATAAAAATTAATTAATTTTACATCTACAACTTACAATTACCTAAAATTTACAATTACCTAAAATTTATAATCTCCACAAAATATAATTACATATATTAAGAATACCGATTTAATGTAAATTTTTCAAAATAACTTTTAATTTCAAACTAGTAAAGCATTGATTGGAATATTTGCTATCATTGTGATTCACATAATTAAGTATATTAATGTTTTTAGGGGTGATAAAAATTCGAGCACTGAAGGGGAGTTTTCAATAACTAAAAACACAAACGGAGAATTTAAAAAAATTATCTATCAATTAATATAACATTAATGCAAGGTTGAAGAAACTGGTATTTTTTATATTTTAAACTTGGTAAGTAAAAAGTGAGAATATATACTATAGAGTTTGTATCTAAAAGTTTACAATTTACTAGAGTAAAATATAATGTGAACAAAATTTATTTCTCTTAGTTTTTTTATGCTGTAAAAAAGAAACTTAAAATGATGTTCCACAAGTCAACTTTTTTTAAAAAACTATTTATATTTTCTAATATAAGCATTTTTTTTTTATTGAAAAAAATACATTAATGTTTAATATTTCTATTTTATATGTTTTTTAATTATAGATTTAAATTTAGAAAAAAATAAAATATTTACATATTTATAAATTTTAACAATCAAATCACTTATAAAAAGTAACTTTAATATATAACTATATTAATGTTTAAATTTTTTTTTTAAATATATTTTTTTAATTATAAATTTTAAATTTAAAAAAAATAAAATATTTACACATGTATAAAGTTAGCAATTAAATCAATTAAAACTTCAACAATAAATCACTTCTAAAAAGTAACTTTAATGTTTAAGTACATTAATATTTAATGCTCCTTTTTTTCAGTATTTTTTTAAGTTATAGATTTTAAATTTAAAGGTTGATAAAATATTTACCCATTTATAAATTTTAACTATCAATTTACTTCTAGAAAGTAAATTTAATATATAACTTCTTCAAAGTAACTTTACAATTAATTTATTAATATTATTTATAATTTGTTATTATTAATAATTTTAATAAAAAAATATTAATATGATACGTTTAATATATAACTTCTTGAAAGTAGCCTTACAATTAATTTATTAATTTTATTACTATTAATAATTTTGGTAAGAAAATATCAGTATGAAAAGCTTTTAATCTTTCAAATAAAGCATAAAGAAAGCAGATAATGGATAAGGTTGATTGGCTGGCCATGAAAGCGCCAACCAATCACCACTGAAAAGCCTTCCAAAGAATATTCGAATCTGCTTTTCTCAAATTTAAAAAAGCATGGCTTTCCCCCGGGAATTTTCGTGGTTAGCCGGCTCCTTAAAAGTTTAAAAACCCTACGTTGTTGCTCAATTTTTTCATACTGAAGCACCCAATATCATACGGTGAGTAATCTGCTTTGTTTTGTTTTGTGAAGGATTGATGACGGACGCTCCTTTAAACATGGATCATGCAGATCAATACTGCAAAGGCTCCACCTGCAACTGGCCGCCTGGCACTTCAAAAACACCCAGTTCAGAGTTGTGTGCGTCGAAACCAGCGTCGGCCGCATGGGCGTTCGGTGCTATCGAGGCTAAATTCTGTTCCCGGATTAAGATCACTTCTGCCAGTTCCACAACGTCCAAAGAGGTTTACGAATGGAAAATCAGTGCTCGTTTCAAAGCTTCCTCCCTGTTTAAATTTATTTGACAATACTGCCATGTCGAAAAGTCCTTTCTGCAGTTCCGGGAAGGACTCTTTTCGCCTTAATCCCTGGTTTCTTGGTTTATACTCATATTTGTATATGTCAAGTCTCCTTTCGTATTTAAATGTGCTCCAGAGATTTTGAATGTATACATGCATCTTTTGTAGGGTTGAATATCATTGATATAACAGAATTCAGGTTATCTGCAAACTTCACTGTCTTCTCGGCCTTCCAGTTGCAGTTAATCTAGACAGATATAATTCTGATTTTTTTTTTTTTAAGTTTCTATTCTGGCGCATCATTGGATTGTAAGGAAATCTCCTCACGCTTAAGTTGATGAATGTGAATGTTATTTTATTTTAATACTATCAAATATGCGATCGTATTGTCTCACGGATTTTGGATTAATTCTACAGTTTGCTCTCTTATATAACATGATAATCTTATACATGAATTGTTCAGTGTTTCAGTGTTGGAATTAAGTAAAACAAACGATGAATTTTGAATTGCATATCTACTAAATCTGAACTGTCCGAAAAATTGAAAAATCCCTCGATATTCCGTTCAAATTGATCAGATCCACTCTACCTGAAAAAATATAGCTTCAGCGGGATTCCTAAGGGTTAATTGGGTTTAGGATATTTATTTCCAGGTGTGCTGTGTGATCGCAAATGAGACTGCAGATTACACATGGAATAAGCTATCCGTTATGACAAACTGTTAACGTCGTTGTTTGTCGCCAGTATTTGCGAATAATTTATGAACAGCGAACAATAGATCGATAAGCCAGTAACATATTTTTAGTTTCCAGAAACCTAACAATGATTAGGATAAAAATAACGTGAGAATGGCTAATCTTTTATACTGGAACAGCAATACATTTATAGGAAGGGGAATATCTGGTTATAATTGTATATCCAGCTTGAACAAGAGTGGATGAATGAATTTGAACATTTAAAAATGGAATAAGCTAATTCGGAGCAAACAGAACCGTTTTTCATGTAAAAAATGTGTTTAATCTGTTCAGATTTTTAGGATAGCCTGAGTTTTTGTATGGATCGAAGTTTTATGCATTTCAGAATTTTATTCAGTCGTTTTTCCCCATTTTAAATCAACCTAGATACTCAAAAAAATCAACCAAAATTTTGGATTAGCCCAAAATTTAAAACAGAACAGTTTTTCATGTAAAAAATTGTGTTTAATCCGGTTAGATTTTCAGGATAGTCTGAGTTTTTGTATGGATCGAAGTTTTATGCATTTCAGAACCTTATCCAGCTGTTTTGCCCCATTTTAAATCAACTTAGATACTCAAAAAAATAGATCAAAATTTTGCATTAGCCCAAAATTTAAAACAGAACCGTTTTTCATGTAAAAAAATGTGTTTAATCCTGTCAGATTTTCTGGATAGCCTGAGTTTTTGTATGGATCAAAGTTTTATGCATTTCAGAACCTTATCTAGCCGTTTTGCCCCATTTTAAATCAACCTAGATACTCAAAAAAATCGACCAAAATTTTGGATTAGCCCAAAATTTAAAACAGAATCGTTTTTCATGTAAAAAAATGTGTTTAATCCAGTCAGATTTTCAAGATAGCCTGAGTTTTTGTATGGATGGAAGTTTTATGCATTTCAAAACCTTATCCAGCTGTTTTGCCCCATTTTAAATCAACCTAGATACTCAAAAAAATGGACCAAAATTTTGGATTAACCTAAAATTTAAAACCTCAAAGAAGAAAGATTGCTCCCAAGTTAGTCCACTCCTTTCACAATTTCACAATCGAATATGCAATAAACAGTAATTAAAAAAAAAAAATCAATAACATTTAAAATGTATATTTGAAGCTTTTTTCAATCTTAGTGTTTTTCTCAATAAATTTGAATTTAAATTATAAATTAAACTTCATAAGCAAGAGAGTATCTGTTGCACCATCTTCTACTTGCTCGCCTGACAGCAACCCTAACAGGTCTCTTACCCATTCGTAGTTGCCCATGAGCTCAACTATCATTGAGTACAATTGCTCCCGGTAATCAATATGCACAGATTAATAAAGGCGGTATACGTTTGGATATACATGATTATATTTAAAAGCATTTAGATTTAAGTGTGTATATTCTATTTATACAACATTTACATCGAATACCTTTTTACCAACATTTTTATTCCTATATCATTAAAGCTTAAAACCATTGGCATTTTCATGAAAACACTCGCCATATCATAAGGTATATGCACCATTTACAATTTGTAAAATTTTTAACATCTTACAGGTTGAACTATGAGACACCTATGAGATTTATGTGAAGACGTATATTCTATAGTATACATTAAGACATTTGAAAAAGTTTAGGATACACACCATTTGTGCTTGAAGCATATCCTTTCCTTTATCCAAATACTCAATGTGTATAAGGTGCCTTATCATTATGTGATTCCATATCATCACACATAAATTGAAATTATATATTTAATTGAAATTATAAACTTGTAATAATATTTATGAAATTTTGTTTAATATTATTTGTTATTCACATCCATTTTTGTCATTTTATATACAATATTTGTTCTCTCTTAATAATTTAGTGATCTTCATCATTCTACACATCATGATCTAATTCTCCATTCAAATGAACTCATCCCCACCTATTTACATTAATGATTAACCTCTTTTCTTCTCCCTCCCTTCTATACAGTTAGTGTCATTTATAAAAGTGTTGAAATTCTTTGGCATGTATGTCCACCCCAACTACCTTCAACATCTTTGTAGGCTACCTCCCATTGTCTCTACCCTCTCAATTCCCTTTTTGTGAGGGATATGTATCAATCCCAAATTCAACGCATCCCAATGCCTTACAAGATAGGTTATCAAATACACTCAACTTGTGCATGGAACATATCCCTCACCCTCCTTCATCCCCTTAATGGGTTCTTTCCCATTAACCCTTTTCCTCCCACCCATAATAATTGAAAATGATGATGACATCCTCAATGCCCCTTCATATAAAATTATGAAGTCAAGTTTAATAGGTGCTAGGTTCCCCACAAGTTCTCCCCACCTCCTCCCATCACTTCCCATTGCCTCCACTATTTCACCTAAGATTCTTTGATATAGCCTCTTCATCCTTGACAATCTTAACCTTTAACAATTCCATTAGGCTTCCTGATATACATATTACCAAGAAAGGTTCTAAGAGTATTTTAGGGATCCATTTGTGTTAGGAATATTTTTGAATAGGCTTACTTAGAGACTATTTGATAAAGGGTTGATACAATTCTGCCTTATCTTGTTGCACCTAGAGGCACATTTTACAGCCTAGTATTAGGTGGATGTGTGATTCCTTGCCTAAATTATGTGTGATTCCTTGCCTAAATTCAATGTAGAGCTGACACGTATCACTCTTAAATAATAATAAAAAAATTAAGTAAATGAAATTTGTATATGTGGGCTCTAACCCTTTCTAGAGTGCAAAAGGAAGAGCTTGCACCTAGAGAAATTTGATCCCTTTCAACCCAAAAGTTAAGATGGGTCTATGCTGGTGTTACCCAAAAAAAATAATCAAATAATTGTGTATTCTCAACTTGATTATTTTTTATTTATATTAAATTTATGAAATATTTTATCATACATTTATAATTTTATCATACATTTATAGATTTGATGATGGTGTAAGTTAATCTTGTATTGAACGGACCTTTACAAAAATCCAATAGAAATTTTAGGAAAAAGCATAGTTCTACCATGATTTAAATCTCTTTATATCATAAAACAATATATTTAGGATTTTACCTTATTCCAAATCCACAAGAATTTAGTCCTAGTGTACTCATGGAGAGTTTATAAATTCGAATCAGTTTTCCCTTTAAATCAAATATTTGACATTACATATTGTTTAATTCTTAATTCTTCTTTAAATCCTTATTTCACTACCATATATCTTTATTGAAATATTGTTTAATTCTTAAATTTTTTTTAAAATTATTTCACTACTATATATCTTTCTTAGTTTTAAAGAAAACACCATTCTTAAATATTTCTATTAAAAAAAACACAAAAATATTAACCACAGAAATTTTAGAATCGCAATCCATAGACATAGAAAAATACTAATACAAATTTGTGAATTTCCTTTGAAAACCTATGCATATCCATTTGTGCATTTCCGAAAATAACATTGAAAAATTACCATAATGGGTGCATTAAAGGAGGGCATGCAAGCCATCTAATCTCCTTAAGCTCCCTCGTTCAACTTGAATTTAGAATATATTTTTTAAATTCCCAGTGTAAATGATGGCCGCTAGTATCATGTCAAAGACCACGAAATTTTATGAAGAAATAAAGATGCCCTGTAGTATCATGTAAGAGATCATGAAATTTTATGAAGAAATAAAGATGTCCTGTATTGTTTTTTTCAATAATGTTGTGTCACATAGTTGTGCCATGACGTGGCGTATTACAAGTGTGTATAGTTTTTCCATGACGTGGCATATTGCAAGTCTGTGGTAATTTCCACGTCTATCATTATCATCGATTTCTAGAGTGGTACAACGACACATTCTATTTATGTTTCTTGAGTTGGTTTTTAATTTTTTTAATCAAAGGTATGTTTTACGATGTTTTACACGTGGTCTTTTGGTGTTCATGTTGTTAGTTTTAGCATTTCTACCTATTAGCCCTTAACAATTTTAACCACTACTATTATTTTATTGATTTAGGGTAAAGATGAAACTACAAATCGACCCTCAACATCCTTTCACATTAGAAGTAAAAATCTATACACTTTGTTAAAGATGTTCGAATTTAGAAGACTTCGCACTTAAAATGTTTACGCCTTGTTGACATGAATATATATCCATTGTGAACATTGGGAGTTCACCCAAAGATAAGGACTAGTTAGCATTTTTTTTTGTTTGAGATAGTAAACTCCTCTTATTTATGGTTGGCTAATCCTAGATTTTTCTTTTGCTTATTAAAAACTAAATCCTAATTTAAATTCTAATCTAACATAAAATTCAGTTTTAAAACTATAAAAACCTATCTAGAATTTCAAGTCAAGTCAAAAAACAAGGTTCAAGTGAAAAAACAAGAATATGGAATCAAAATATAAAATTTTCATTAATAACATAAATTAACATTTTATTTAATTCATAATACAAATTTCAATACAACAAGATAATAAAGCATGTGATAAAATTAGTAATTTTAATTCCA
>JZKD02S2080147.1:1159498-1204109 GCA_000966675.3 Picea glauca
TTATTAATTAAGTAATTGATTAATTATGTATTAAACAAATGGGGGAAAAATAAAATATAAGGTTAATAGGGTTACGTATCCCATGAGGGATAACGTAACCCATACGTAAAAGGGACCATTAATTAAAGGATAAGATAATTAATATGAAATAAATGATGGATGGAGCATTAATAAAGAGAAAAGGTGTTTGGTGGGGAGTAAAGGTGCGAAGGCGGTGAAGGAGGCATAAGGGAAGGGGGAGGATTCATTTTATGGGGGGATGGATTTCATGCAGTCTACGGGAGGAGATTTTAGGAGCATTGGGGAGAGTTAGTTAACAGTGGTGACAGTGGGATTTACAGTGCACCGGGGCTGAGGGGTTTTGGGCTCGGAGGGCTAGGACGTCCATAGATGTCCTAGGGCCAGGCGTACTGGTCGGTAGGGTGGCTGGTTTTGGGGTGTCTTAAGGAGCAAGCGGCTGCGGATAGGTTCAAGCGAAAGGAGTGACAGCATCAGAACGAGGTATTTAACTTGTTATGTAAATTTAACTTGTTATGCAAATTGTTATGTAAAATGTTATTTTATTTATTGAAATCTGGGAGTGAATATGCTAGAGTAAGCGAATTTTGAGTAAAATTCAAATTTACTGTTCTGTTTTAATACAATAGTAGTTTAAATTAAATCTCGGTCACTACATTAACACTAAATTCTTCCATGCTTCTGCAAATTCCAGAAAACAAATCAATTCAATCTCGAATATTAAAAAGGAAGATGGAACTGTGATCACAAGTAAATAAGGACTACAAAAGGAAGCAGTTGAACATTTTCAGCATGTTTTTAAGGCTCATGATAATCTCTATCTCACTATTTCCAATCAATTAGTAGTAATCAGGAAGTATCGAATGATTTTCTCATATGAAGAAGGCCAAAGATTGGCAGAACTAATTACTTTAAATGAAATCCTGACAACACTTAAAAGTTTCAAAATTTCAAAAAGTCCTGGGCCAGATGGTTGGACTGTAGAATTCTTTCTATCTTTTTTTTATCTAATGGGTAATGCAATATTAGAGATGGTTGAAGAAACTAGGTGGAAAGGTAGGGTCACCAACACTTTAAATGCTACCTTTCTGGCACTTATTGCTAAGAATGATAAACCAAAATTTTTTGAAGGATATAGACCAATTGTACTTTGCAATTTGGTGTATAAGATTATTACTAAAATTATTGCTACTAGAATAAAACCTGCTATGTCTTTTGGTATTTCAAAGGAACAATTTGTCTTTTTGGAGGCCAGACAAGTCATAGATGCCATTGGAGTAGTACAGGAAGCCTTACACAACATTAAGGTAAAAAATATTAAATCTTTGGTCCTCAAACTAGACTTGATTAAGGCATATGACAGAGTGGACTGGGGATTTCTAAGGTTAGTTTTATTACAGATGGGTTTGAGTCTAGAAACCACAGATTGGATTATGGGGTGTGTAACTTCTACAAATTTTGTTGTGTTGATCAATGGTAGGCCTACTTGATTTTTTAAAAGTTCAAGGGGTTTGCCACAAGGTTTCCCAGTATCGCCATTACTCTTTCTACTTGCGGTAGAAGGGATGAGTAGAATCATACATGAATAGGTGAAGGAAAAGAATATAAAAGGTGTTTCAGTGGCTAGAGGGTTAAAAAATACACATTTGATGTTTCTGGATGATGTTATACTTTTTGGGAATGGAAAAATCACAGAATGGACAGCTTATAAGGAGGTCCTGGATCTTTTCTGCAAGGCGATAGGAATGATTTTTAGCCTACAAAAGTATTTATTTCTAGAAGCAGGTTGGTTAGATAAGGAGATTATAACCTTGAAGGAGATCATGCCTTTTGAAGTAAAACCTTTAGATGTTGGTTTCAAGTACATAGGGTTTTTCATAAAACCAATATGCTATACTAGGGATGACTGGAACTGGCTAGAGAGAAAATTTGAAAAAAGGATATCGAACTGGAACCATAGGTGGCTTACTTTAGGGGGAAGGGTCACACTTGTAAAAGATGTATTAGAAAGCATACTTGTGTATTGGCTTTCCCTAGATAAAATACTAAAAAGTCTCCTAAATAAAATTAGGAGGATAATGTTTAGTTTCGTGTGGACTAGTAAAAAAGTAAAAGAAGGGATGCATTTGGTAAGTTGGAAAAATATTTCAAAACCAAAACAGGTAGGAGGGTGGGGTATAACAAATATATTTTCTTTCGGAAAAGCTTTGGAAGCTAAAATTTTGTGGAGGTGTCTAATGATGTTTTTGGATGATGTTATACTTTTTGGGAATGGAAAAATCATAGAATGGACAACTTATAAGGAGGTCCTGGATCTTTTCTGCAAGGCAACAGGAATGACTTTCAGTCTACAATAGTATTTATTTCTAGAAGTAGGCTGGTTAGATGAGGAGATTGTAAGCTTGAAGGAGATCATGCCTTTTGAAGTAAAATCTTTAGATGTTGGTTTCAAGTACCTAGGGTTTTTCATAAAAACAAAATGCTATACTAGGGCTGACTGGAACTGGCTAGAGAGAAAATTTGAAAAAGGGATCTCGAACTTGAACCATAGGTGGATTTGTTTAGGGGGAAGGGCCACACTTGTAAAAGATGTATTAGAAAGCATACCTGTGTAGTGGATTTCCCTGGATAAAATACTAAAAAGTATCCTAAATAAAATTAGGAGGAGAATGTTTAGTTTCCTGTGGACTAGTAAAAAAGTAAAAGAAGGGATGCATTTGGTAAGTTGGAAAAATATTGCAAAACCAAAAAAGGTAGGAGGGTGGGGTATACAAATATATTTTCTTTCGAAAAATCTTTGGCAGCTAAAAGTTTGTGGAGGTGTCTAATGATGCCTGGACTTTGGCATGGGGTGATTCATAAAAAATACCTTAAGAAGAAACCCGTTGTTGAATGGGTCAGCGATGACCAGAAAAAATGGAATGGTATTTCAAATAGTTGGAGAGCCCTTACATCATCATTAACTATTATTACTGATTGGATGGTTTAGAAGCTTGGTAATGGAAAGGATATCAGAATTGGGGTTGATCCAATGATTGGATCCCAAAATTATTATAAACTAACAAGGAATCTCATAAACACACTAAAGGCACAAGGTATAGAATATCTTGCACAAGCAGGGACAAATGATCTGGAGGATACAAGTTATATAAGATGGAGAAAGGAAAAATATTTAGGACTAGAAGGAGAACAAATAGAGGAATGAAATACCTTTGTAAAGGGACTAATTGGTTCAGGTTTTGAATTAAATAATGAGAAAGATACCTTAATGCGGTCATGGGATACTAAAAGAGGACAGGTAAGTGCCAAGCTAGCTTATGATGTACCAGTGATGGAGGATATGGAGGAAGAAACATATTTATGTTGTAATGAACTTTGGAGTTGGCAGTTACATCTCAAAGTCATTTTTTTTTAATTGGTTAATTCTTGAACAAAAAATACTTACATGGGAAAATCTAATCAAAAGAGGTATAATTGGGCCTAGTATATGTGCATTATGTGGTAACAGTGAGGAAAAAATGTATCACCTTTTTGTGGAGTGCAAATTTACTAAAAGTATTTGGTTTACAATAATAAAGGAGCTAAAAATCAATAATACTTGGAAAGGGAGACAAATTGTTGAGTGCTTTCAAAACTGGTTTAGGAAGGGGAAAACTGTAAAAAAATCCCCTCTTATAATCGTTGGGAGATTTGGAAGCAGAGGAACCCGGATATTTCTTAAGATTATCCTCTTTCGACGGTCAGGGTATGTAACATAATACTTCAAGATTTGGGTGAATTAAAAATTTCTCAACCTATTCAACATAGAAAGATTGATAGGCCTCCTATTATTGATTGTGATCTAGCAGTGTGATTTTTTTACGGTGCTTCTCAAGATAGGGGTAATAAATGTGGGGCTGGAGCTCTTTTAAAATGCATAGTTATGGGGACTTTCAGACTCAAGATGAATTGTGGTAGAGGAACTAACACCAGGGGTGAACTACTTGTTTTGTGGTGTATCTTATATTTTGTATATTATAAAAAGGTAACAAGGTTGCAATTGGTAGAGGACTCAAAGATTATTATTGACTAGTTTACTAATGAAAACAATTTACAGGTGGTTTCTTTGCAACCATGGATGACAAAAATACGAGTATTGAAAGGGAAGTTTCTACAAATCAAACCTCAACACATTTACAGAGAATATAACAAAGAAGTTGATCGACTTTCAAAAGAAGCATTGTAGCTGGATGAGGATGGAATATATTACACAGAGGGTGCATAAATACGAACAGAAACTTTTGAAAGATTAGTCATCAGCTAATATAACAATGTTATAAAGATGAAAAATTGGTATTTTATGTATTTTTGCGTTTTGGAAAGGAAAACAGTTGATAGTTATTTCTGAACTTGTATCTTAGAAATACTTCAGTTTTTTGAAAAAAATGTAAAAAGAACATATTTTTGTGAGGCTCCAAAAAACGGATCATAAGAAATGTTCCAAAAGACAATGTTATGTAAAATCATTTTTATATTTACTAATATAAACAATTTTTTTTTTTCTTGTGAAAAAAAAAAAATTAATTCTAACAAGAGAGCCTTTAAATTAAATTGTTTTTTTTTAAAAGCTCCCAAATTTTTGCTTCACAATTAACATTAATTCAATTTACAATGTAATGAAGAAATCCCATTCTCTTTTTCACTCTTATTTATACTAACGAAAGGAGGGGGAGTTGAACCATTTCCTCTCCCTAACCATTAGTATTCTCCACCTGACCTCAGGGCGTCGTGCTAACTGGGAGAGATGGCGTTAACGACCGAGTGGGCCCGCCACCCGCTCGTCCAGATGCTTTTGCTCCTTACGAACTCGTGCAAACGATGCCACAAAGATATGTGGACCCTTATTCCTTTTCTTTTCTATATTTCTCAACATTGCATTTCCATTCTTCAAATGTTTTATCAATGAAAAATTTTGTGGATGTGATGTGTCCTCATTCAAGAGGAGTTTTGAATGAAGCAATAATTTATTCCACTTTATTTCATACTTTTCCAATTTTAGCAACAAAGTTTTGATTAGTGTTATTTCCTTGGTTGGGTCTTCAATCTAGATTCCCCAAGCATGTATTGCTAATACATGGAGGGGAATGAATGACTTTGCTTTTCAACTAGATCACATCTTCAATAATTTGTATAACGCCATCTTGGGTTGAAAAGCTATCACATATAATATTAAATATTATGGAGAGGTGACATGTATAAACAAGTGTTTCTCTCATTTACTATATTGTGGTACAATTTACAATTATAACATTATCTTGGGTTTAAAAACTATCACATATACTAAACAAGTATTGCATGGTAGCGTAGTCTCTGCCAAATAAATAAACTAAGCTTCCATGTTATATATGTCCACTTATTTGTTGTGTTTGTTAGAGGGCTAGTGGCCACAAAACTATGTCGTTTATAAAGTCACATATGTGTTGGTTTATTATCATGTCACCCGGAATTTAAAAGCAAGAGAGTGAAAATCGGTGTAAGCCATAGTTGTTATTATAATGTCCAGGAGATATATGTTTCAGTCAACCACTATATACATCCTACATGAAATCTTTAGTCCACCATTCTGTCACATTCCTTGCTTTTATTTATTTGAAGGAGTAATGAAATCATTCCAGGTGTATAAGATTGTGATTAACGTTAATCAAAGAATAGGAGTATGGTATGACTATCATGTTATAGTGCCGCATCGATATAATTATTTTCTAAAATTCTCTTTATCTACATCACTTTCTCTTGGATCTATGTACAAGAAACAAGGGCATTTTTATGCCTTGAATAGGTGTTGAAACCCTGTAAGCATCGATGATTGGTATAGAAAGATTAGAGATCAGAGTGGAAATTGAGAGATGATGAAGAAATAAAAAATGAATTACAAACTAGATTGAGTAGTGACTGAGTTGAATTTAGGCAGTTTTGTTATACTTGGATATTTGACTATCTGGATCTGGACTTTGTTAAAAGTCCGTTGAAAAATGATTTTCGGATGCTTTATATGTATCTGGAGGTTTATTCTAGCTCGACATCCTAGATTTTGGGGTTCCACACTTGAGTTCCACTCCATAAATGTTGGATTGGTTGAACAAAAGGCTCATCTGAGTTTTGTATAAAGATTGGAACAATTTAGAATTTGATCTTGCCAAGGTTTGAAGGTATCGAGATTTTCTAAGGTAAAGAGATTACAACCACTCATCAAAACATGCTCAACAAAATTTTGTGTTGGAATCTTACACCCTATCACAAATTATCCTTGCATCTAAAATGTAAGGAGCGAAAACTACAGATGTCGCAGTAGACTAGATTTTATTTAAATGGAAGTACTGGGCACAAACAAAAAACCTAATCGTGCATCTTTAATTATGGATTAAATAACCTCTTAAATTCTTGTAGAAAGAGGTTCAATTCATCTATCAATAGTTGTACAGGAAAATGATTTAACTCTTTTTTTTAAAATACAAAATTCAATAAAACAATATTAAACATTTGGAAACACCATAAATTTGTACTCAACATGTTAACTAATATGTAGTCACTAAAATGATTTATTTATTTTTTTAAATTACAAAAATTCAATCAAACAATGTTAAACATTAGAAAACACCATAAATTTGTAGTCAACATGTTAACTAATATGTATTCAATGGGAAAACTCATCACTATAATTCCCTTGGCATGTACTAATAAAACATTTTTCATAAACAATATTATGAAATTGAGTACAGTTGGATAGTTTCTTTGTCTTTCCCTTTTAAGAAATCTCTCTAATGTCATTTTTTCCTATTTGTGACCAAAATCTATTTATCCCACAATAAAAATGTGACAAAGATATCCACTTCATGTCACAACACTTCAAATATGCAAATAGGTTTGATTTCATTCATAAGCTCCTTTATTTGGTCCTGGATGTGCTTGCTTTTGACTGTTCATTCAGAACTGGGTACACATTTCCATCAATGCTATGACAAATCTCAAAGGTTCAATGTTCTCGCTCAATTCGAAGGCAAGTGCCTTCTTCTGTACTAGTGGTAGCTTCTCCTAGATCTTCATTACTATCTGGGCTGTAATTTGGTGTTGCAAACTAGGTTTTAGCACAACTCGTTGATCTTGAGAAAATCAATCTGGCTCATCTATTGGATGATAGATTTTATACTTTCCTTATTCTTTATGGAGCTTTGTTTATTATTTTCTATGTCAATTTTCTCGAGTGTATCAAAGATGTCATTACCTTTGAATTCAATCAATGTTGTCTCTACAACAGACAGGTATTCAGACAATCCTCCTTTGCCTCCCTAGAAAGTTTATTGGTTTCTTGTAGGTTTGTCTCCCAAAATTTCAAGGCCATTTCAGTTTTCACCTGTTCATATTGTGAGAAAGGGGCGAGACAAGGAATATTGGCTTTCTTCTTGCATACAATGAATTCCTGAAATTTGGATCTAGCCATACAAGCATTGTTTTCTTTCTCATAAATACTTTTTAGAGAATTATTTATTGCCTTATAGTATTTCTGAATAGTATCCTTTTTTTTATGCAGATCCCGATTGACAACTTCCATCTTTTCATTAATTTCAGATGCTTGCTTGCTTCTGGTTTGAATGTCAATGTGTTCCAGAGCCCAACTTATCGTGTCATTGTAGGGTATTATCTTTGGTTGAGCAACAATCATGTGAATTTCAGACTGAGCTACCAACCTGAGCTTGGCTGAGAATGACTCATATTCTTCTTCCGCTGAATCGTCCAGATAGAAAATAATATCATGTTCCAAGATATCGTAGACCTGTTTCCAAGACTTGATGGTGTCTGTAATTCACGAAGTGGTGTCAGAGAGAATATCTGTGTTTGAGTTGGAATCATTTGTTGATGCATCTTCTTCTTCCCTAGTTTGCATGGCGCCATAATTCTCAGAAAAATAAAATTAACCTTACTGTGATAAGAATAACCTCTAAGCTCTCAATTACTGAATGGAAAACTCTAATTGCAAATGGTAAAATGACTTGAGATTTGAAATGTGCTTATTCATAAATTCTATCAACCTTGATATTGATCTACTGACAAGGTGATTATTAAAAATCTATGGAATTTATTAATCGACGATTACAAAAATATTTAACCTTAGAGAGTTATAAATGCCATTAATACTTTGGTGATTTGACGTTTGCAGGTTTTGAATGAAAGACGAGCAAATCTATGGAAGGCGGAATTGCAGAAGAAAATAATCATTAACTAATCACTTTTATATTTTAATTAATCATGTTTTAAAAATCCTTTATCCTTAAGTACTTTGAAACTTTGGTATTTTTGGGTTTCGAATGAAGGATGATATAAATCCTCTGAAGGCAGAATTCCTAGAGTAAACATTCAAATCATTATAGGTATTCCAGGGCCTCAGAACCTCATAGTTTTGAAACCCTCAGCCATCCGGAAAGCATTGTTTGTTTTATTTTCCGAAGGGAAATATCCCAGAGTGACGTGGCAGTGATGACGTGATTTCTAGTGATGTGTCAAGAAAGATGGACGACACATTTCAACTGAAAATGTTTGAATAAGATGACATGAATGTTTAAAACAAGTGTTAGGTGCTAGCCCAAGAAAAGATTTAATGACACATGTATTATAAATCATTTGTAGACCCTTTTAAATATTATCGCAAGTAACTATATTTGGGACTTTGGAGGTTCATAGATTCAGGGTTTTTGTTGTTTAGATTCCTTGAAACTCCCGAAGAGAGAAGTCCCGAAGTGACTATTGAAGGTTTTATTTTAAAATTTGGGTAGGTTTATAATACAGAAAACATGAGAGTCATTTGATCAAATTTAATGGAATTCATCAACGAATGATATTGTAAGTGCCTTATTAATATTAATACATAACGATCATGGATTTATTTAATTGAAAATAAATTCCCTAAGTTTTTTTGGTGAAATTTTATTTTTAAGAGGTAAAAACAAAAGATTTTAAAATTTAAAAGTTTAAAAGCCTAAAGTGTTCTAACAGCTTCAAATATCTTACAAGATGAAGAATATATTCTAATATTGGGCACTCGGGGTGTCATCCTTAGACATATCAGTCAACTTTCCATTTAGGTTACAAAGAATCAATTTTACAAGATGAGGTCCAGATGTGGAAATGGTGATGGAAGATGCTTTGGAAAACCCAAAGTTTGGCATAAAACTAACACCTATATGTGGTTTCATATCAACAACACCTTCACATTTGGAGTTTCAAAATCACACATGTTTTAAGAACAAGCGACAACTTGGGAAAGCCCAAATAGTCGAAGTGTCGCAAATCTGAATGCGTGAAGTGCCACGTCACTTTAGGCATGTACCACTCCAAAAGTTTTCAATGCAGAATAGGTCGAAATCGTCGAACAACAAAGAGACAGAGTCAAGAACTGCTGAGATACATTAATCTTGGGTTAATTGGAAATAAACATGGTTAATGACTCCGGGCCCGTACCAGTTTGGGAGTTATAAAAACTCTGCATAGAGAAACTCCCGAAGGGAGAAGTGTCAGAGGCACGTCGCAACCATCCATGAAGGACACGTGGCATCAACCGGTAAGTACACATGACATTATGTGATATGAGGCAACCACATAAGTCTGGGCCTGTACTACTCTGGGAGTTATACAAGCCCCACATTCAGAAACCTCCGTAGCCCTAAGCATCAAAGAGACGTGGCATCAATTAGTTGTCGACACGTGTCATAAAACTGTCGCAAATACATGGTGTCCATTAGTTAGGGGACCTGGCGCTCATATAGACCATGAAATGTGGCACTCGTTTAAAGAATATTTTGTGTTTTCCATCTATACTATTTCAATTGACACATGGCACATATTATTTATGTGACATGTCAGCCTTTTGACGTGTCCTATAACTCATTTGTAGACCCTTTTAAATATTATCGCAAGGAACTCTGTTCGGGAGTTAGAAACTTTGTATATTTGGGGGTTTTTTTGTTTAGATTCCTTGAAACCCCTAAATCATGAAGTCTCGAAGTGACCGTTGAAGGTTTTCTTTTAAAATTTGGGCAAGTTTACAATGCAGAGAACACGAGAGCTGTTTGATCAAATTTAATGCAATTTATCAACGGATGATATTGTAAGCACCTTATTAATATTAATACATAACAATCATGGATTTATTTAATTAAAAAGCAATTCCCTAAGTTTTTTTGGTGAATTTTTATTTTTAAGAGGTAAAAGCAAAAGATTTTAAAATTAAAAAGTTTAAAATCCTAAAGTGTTCTAACAACTTCAATTATCTTACAAGATGAAGAAGATATTCTAAGATTGGTCACTCTGGGTGTCATCCTTAGACATATCAATCAACTGTCCATTTAGGTTACAAAGAATCATTTTTACAACATGAGGTCCAAATGTGTAAATGGTGATGGAAGATGATTTGGAAAACCCAAAGCCCAACATAAAACTAACACTTATATGTGGGTTCATATCAACCACACCTACACATTCAGAGTTTCAAAATAGAGAAGGTTTTAAGAATAAGAACAAGCGACAACTTGCAAACCCCCAAATAGTCGAAGTGCCGTAGATCCGAATGCATGAAGTGATATGTCACTTCGGGCCTGTACCACTACAATATTTTTCAATCCAGAATAGATATAAATCGCCAAATGCCGAAGAGCTATAGTCAAGAATTCCCAAGATACTT
This sequence comes from Picea glauca, assembly GCA_000966675.3. Lineage (NCBI taxonomy): Eukaryota > Viridiplantae > Streptophyta > Pinopsida > Pinales > Pinaceae > Picea > Picea glauca. The sequence continues at coordinate 1,170,228 of JZKD02S2080147.1, forward strand.
AATGATAAGATACATTAATCTTGGGTTAATTGGAAATAAACATGGTTAATGACTTTGGGCCCGTACCAGTTCAGGATTTATACAAACTCTGCATAGAGAAACTCCTGAAGGGTGAAGTTCCAGAGGCACATGGCAGCCATGCGTGAAGGACACTTGGCATCAAATAGTAAAGACACGTGACATCATGTGACGTGAGGCAGCCACATCAATCCAGGTTCATACTACTCTGGGAGTTATAAAAGGTTCGCATTAAGAAACCTCTGAAGCCCTAAGTACAAGAGAGACGTGGCATCAATCCATTTCCGACACGTGTCATAAAAATGTCGCAAATATGTGGCATCTATCAGTCAGGGGACGTGACGCTCATATAGACCATGACTTGTGGCACTCGATTAAAGAATATGTTGTGTTCATCATATGTACTATTTCAAGTGACACGTGACACATTATTTATGTGACACACTAGCCTTTTGACATGTCCTATAGTTCATGTGTATACCCTTTTAAATGTTATCGCAACGAACTGTCTTCGAGACTTCAGAACTTCGTAGATTCGAGGTTTTTGTTGTTTAGATGTGTTAGAATATTTAGACACTTAGAAGCTAGTTAATATCTACTTGGTATAATGTGTCATTAGGTAAAAGTGTGTTTCTTTAGTATGCATTAATATGCATTTGTAGTTAGGAAATACGACGGTCACGATATGTCCCCGACATAGAGTGATCTGACGATTCATATTCTCCTCGATCTTAACAACCATTGATCTGTGGCTTAACACCCTATTGGTCCATGATCTCTATTTAAAGAGCATGGAGGTTTATTTTCCGATGATCGATTATAATAAAATCTCTTGTAAAATCTCTCTGTAATATTTTTCTTTTGCATTAATAAACTACTCCAAGTGGTCGCGTTGGCTGGGGCCGTGGATGTTTCCCCGTGGGGGTTTTACCATGTCAAAACATCGTTGTGTCGATCTTTGATCTGGTTGTGTGAGTGGTTACTGAAGTTGTTCTTCCTTTGTTGGAATACATGTTTTGTTGAACATGGTATCAGAGATTGTTTGAAGACTTGCTCTTGTTGTAGATCGAGATCGTGAAGCTGAGTTGCCTAATCTCCATTTTTTGTCATTTCCGTACATTTTGGGGCCAAGAGGATTGTTCCATTGCGCCCTAAGTGCTCGTTTAAGTCAGAAACACTTTTCTTTTCACTTGAAAAGGTTTATGTTTTCCCAATATATGACCATTTCAGTCAGATCCAGAGGTATAAAGCCTAAATACACATTTTTTAAATGTTTGCAAAGTATTATTTTGGTTTTATATTATTTATTTATGGGTTTCTACTCTTTTAGATCTATGTATGATCTTTTCCCCATGCCCTGTGCGATCTTGGAAAATTAGAAACAGATAGGAAAAGGTGCATCTTCCAGGTAAGCTAACCAAGATCTAACCCTTCTTGTCATCGAGAAGTGAAATTGTTTTCTTGTGTGAAAAGAGTTTTTTTTAGCACGCTCTCCAAGGCCGTCTTCAACAACAAAAAGAACAACAACAATCCTCTAGTTAAAATGTACAATATGTTTTGATAGACCATTTGGTTAAAGGTTTCCTTATTAAGTAAGAGGTATTGAGTTCAAGTCTCTCTTTTTGTTACTTTTTTTGAAAAAGTTCATGCTAAAATTGTAAAGTGTATTTCACTTCAAGTATAAAAGTGAATCACTATAAGTAGTTTTAATATTTTATTTTAGAGTTATTTATTTTGCATGCAATTTTCTTTTACAAAGTAACTTCATTGTAAAAGTGATCCTTCTCTTTATAAAAGTGGGTCACTTCATAAAGCAACTTACACCACCACATGGTCCTTTGGTTATCATTTATGCCTTTTTTTTAAAGGGCATAACTCTCACATCCGAAGTCCATTTTCAATGTTGTTTTTTTAAAACTGCCTAACTTTTTGAGATATTTCCATCCAGATCACCAGTTTCAGTTTTTAAATCCATATTATATTCATATTTAATATGGCTTCTACAATTAATCTCTTGCTTACCAGCACCAACTACTTCCAATGGAAATCCCATATGGAGGATTTATTAAGAAGTAAAGGCTTGTACCAGATTACCTTGGGAAAGGAAACAACACCCACTGATGATGAGAAAAAAGTCAAATGGGATAATAGGAATGACGAAGCATGTGGATTAATTGGAATGTCCATCTCTCCTAATTTAAGGTTCCACCTTCAATCAATTGATCAACCCAAATAAGCTTGGGACAAGATTGAATCTGTGTTGGGTAAACACAATATTATTCGAGCACAACATTTAGAAAATCAAGTATTGACTTTAAGTCCAAATGATTTTTCTTGCATTGAAGACTATCTATCTAAGTTTAAAAAACTCAGAACTTTATGTGAAGAATGTAAGATAAAGATAGAATAAGATCATTGCATCTATCTTATTCTTTCTAAGCTAGCCAGAGAATATTCTTTGTTTGTATCTACGTTTTATGCCATGCAAGAGGCTCTAGGGACAACTTATAAAAAACTTGGTCTTGAGAACTTTTGTGATGCTTTGATTAGAGAGCAAGATAAGCTTGTACAACTTGGAGTGATCAGCACTGCAGGTACCTCCAACAAAGCCTTAGTCATCCATCGTAAATATAAACCAAAGAATCCCAAGAAGGAACATCATCGCCATAACAACATGTAATATAAGGGTCCCAAACCCACTCAAACAACTTCTGCTCCTAATGGTGACAAAGGAGAAAAATATAAAAGTAATAAGACTGACAGACATTGCAACTTTTGTGATAAATATGGTCATGATGAGTCCAAATGTTTAAAGAAGATGGTAGCTTTAGAAGCAACGATGAAGAAGCAGAATATCAATATTGATTCTACTTATTCTTGTTCTTCTCATGGACATGCTCTTTCTGCTTCTGATTTCTCCTTCAATACAACTTCTGCTTATTCTTCTGACGAGTGGCTTATTGATTATGGAGCATCTTATCATATGGCTAAGGATAGAGACATATTTTCTTCTCCAAATGAATTAACACCAAGAAAATATTTTTTGGTGATGATAGATCTCTTAGTGTTAAAGGATCTGGAATAGTTCAAGTAGAAAATGGTCATTTCAATGTTGTATTATGTGTTCCAAGTCTTTCTTGTAACTGTTATGAGGAAAATCTCTCTATGGCTAGGGTGAACCACAATAGACAGGTATGACTGTAGAAATCGACTCAATTCCAACATATGTTATATAAACTGATGTGCAAGATAAGTAAGAAAGAGGCTTACCTCATCCAAACGTTTGATGATGTCCACCGTTGAGCACTTTGACCCAAATCTTTATACCTGCAATGAGTTCTCAACAAACAAGAAAATAAAGCATATAGTGATGATATAACAGGTTAGCACATTAGATAACATAATCCATCAATATACAAAACAAACATGCCCATGGATCATAACACATATATTTGCAAGATATCAATTGGACGAGAAAGGAGTATTTCTATTAATAAATGACCAACAGAAGTGAAAACATTATAGACTTTTGTATCGGCACGATGAAGAACCAAGAAACCAAGTTCCTTCCAACTGGGCCTCCACCACTTCAATCCTTCACCAAAGTAAATCTCATATAAGGGAGGCAAATAGGTTCTCCATCAATAAGAGAAGATCTTGTGGGTTGAACACTATGTTCAAACTTAAAGGAAAAAGGGATGTAGACTCAATAATTAAGTAATAATTTCTCCAGAGTAACTTTGCTCTCAAAGTTGAATTCTCCCCCCCTTTCCATAGCTCGGAATTAGCTTCTTTATAGCCTTCAAAATGAAAGTGAAGGGCCGATTTAGAACGTTTATAGTATATGGAAGGCCAAGGATAAGAGATCTCCTGTTGTGACATGGAAGCCCAACATTTAATTTTGATTTTTTGGCACAAATCCCAATGTACACGGGTTGTAGTGAAGCATCCAACGTATACGCTTGTTGTATATCTTTCAAGGTGCATACAAGTGGAAAAATATTTGTTTTTGTCTCTAGATTTATCAATCAGGGAAAGTAAGTTTGCATGGGGGAATGGAATAAGGCCCTCTCTGTAAGATTTCATAGGGTGAGGAAAATCTTGCTATAATAGACGCCCCCTAATGTGTGAGGTCATAGGAGAATATGCGATGGCTGAAATACATTATAAATAACCCAAAAGTGGAGTGGTAGAGAATCAGCTGGACGAACTTGATCATTCATTACATTATGTACTGACTTTGCATACATGGATGCCAAAATACACTGCAAATCCATGTGAAAAATATACCAAAAAATTGTCCATGGCCATGAATAGGCGAATACAAATGCAGTTACATGCCAAAAAAATGTCATAGTCATGAACAAGTCCGAGTAGAAACAATATCAAAACCAAACTGAAGTTATATGTATACCATAGAGTACAATCTGATCTCCCATGATCACTTAAGTCGTATAGGTACTGGTCCAAATGAAAAGGAGGCAACAACTCAGGAAAGTTGTGGCCACATAGTGATGTCTTCAAGTCTTCTACACAATTCGCCAAAGGTGCAAGTCTACATCATGTGAATAAAGGAGTTGAGGTCGAACATAATGAGACATAGTTTGATTACCGATCATTGATTTATATCGTTAACAAACGTGAGACAACCTACTGATAATGAAAGTAGGTATCAAGGCACCGGGTACATTCTTACAAGTGTGAATAGAGGAGTCAGTGTTGAACACCTGAAGAATCCATCGATCAGGAGACATTGATGTATTCCCAACTGTCGATGGAGAGAGAGCCTGCCACTAATGACTAGAAGCGTCAAGGTACTCATAAGACTCTAGGCCTCATTTATAGAATAAATAGGCTGATGTCGATGGAAAGAGACCCACTGAAAGGAGAGCATTAAAGCATCTCTCATCAGTCAGAACGAGGTACAAAGCAAGAGCTTCATGATTTGGTGGAAATTGGACGAAGAACAAGTTCATGAACTAACGAACCTATGAGTCTTTCGCATGTCCCAAGTGCAAGTGGTACATGAAAAAAAGCCTCTGAATAGTAGCCAATGATGAAAAACTACTAACAAATGCGAGGCTACCACCAATAAGGCTAATGACACCCAATACACTACACATATTCCAATGTGTGAATAGATGTCTTTCCGTTGAACAAAAGGGAAGCCACCCAGTCAGAGACCAATGATGAAATGTCGACTGTTGGGTTCAAGGTTACCTACCAATGATGGAAGTAGGGCCAGGGTGCATGATAGAACTAGAGTATCATGTGATTCTGAGACAAACTGAGTGTATGGCCGACATGCAAAGTCAATATTTCTGAGGAGTGGCCGACACAGGTTGATAGAATTTCTTTGAACAAGAGAGAGAGACATATGAAGGACCCTAGTAGCAGAGACCCAATGATAAAATCATGAGATGCAGGAGGCATCAATGAAGTTCCCTGTATGGACTAGAAGAGTAACCAGTCGGTAGAGAAGACTCTGTAACGAGCTTAACTTCCTAAGGCCATGCTAAACCCAAAATTATGATGGATGGACTCAAATCACTTTGTGCTCTGTTCAAAGGCGACATGACTTTTGCCAATATAAGATAATACTCCCTTCCTGCTCGTCTTTTTTTTTTTTTTTATAGACAAATGAATGTTATGATACAAAGGAGGAAAGGACTATCGCAAGTAAGCAAAACTAGTTCCAGTAGTGGAACATAGCTATGCTTAATGCAGGGAAGTGCATGCGAGAGATGGGCACTCAAGGGAATGTTCCCTCCTAGATATAGGGTGTCAAATTGTGATGGATATAAACAAGGCTCTTCTTGGTTGAGGATGAAAAAATACTGAGGCAAATGGTTTATAATGCAAAGTGAGTACCAACTATAGTCTCAATACTGCAGGCAGGGGTATGATATGCAATCACAACTTAACGCCAAAAAATGTCCTTTTTTATGTCTTTTAGTCTACTTGGTGTGAAAAAGGCATAAACTTGTGCCAAGTAGATGTCTCTTCAAAACCAATTTACGAGTGTGAAAAAGACAAGTTCACTCAGTTATCTTTTCACTTTTTGATAGCATGTCGGAAAAGAGATTAAATAAGACTCATGATCTTTCAAATCCAATTTAACGAGTGTGAAAGGGACAAATCACTCGACAATATTTTCTCTTTTTTAAAAGACATGGAAAAGAGCTTAAATTAAACTCGTTATATTGTTCTAATCAATATGTAATGGGGGAGGCAAAGGCTCCCGTACCAGCCTTCTATGGAATGTCAATATTCTACGAATAGCTAACATAAGCTTGGGAAAACCCAAAGCTCTCCAAGTCGAGGAGGACAAAGTGATAACTGAGGTTATTGTCTCTGTGATATATCAGATAATGTCTCTTCCTGGAAAAGACATAGGCAGAGGCATTGGATACCCAACAAGACCATCTCAATCAAAGGGAACCTCGTCAAGACTTGGAGGGAGAGAACTCGAGAAGAGTACAACTCTCTCTTGTTCAGAAGGTGAAGTACTAAAAATGCTAAGGACATGGCATAGAAGGTATAGAACCAGAACCAGAAGAGAGGGATCGACCAAAAATTGCATTGGCACGACTGCTTCCTTAGACTTGTCACTCTCCAAGAGAAGAGTGGGGTCGATCAAAGATTGCATCGATACGACCACTTCCCCAAACATTTGTTGAATAGGATGTGAGACAACAAGGTCAATAGGTGCGTCAACCCCTAAAGGAAAAAGGGGTGTTGTCGGTCGAAGATTGCATCGACACGACCATTGGTTGAATGGGATGCGAGACAAAAAGGTCAAAGGATCCATCAACCCCTAAAGGAAAAGGGGTGTCAGCTGAATATTGCATCGACATGAATGTTGTATCAACCAAAGAGGGAACACAGTGTGGGGAAGACATAGATGGCTCAGAACTTGAAGGGCCCTTAAGTGAGAACCAAGCTTCTTGTATCCTGGTAGAAGCAGGACACAAACGGGTAAGATGATTTCCTTCGCAAGTCCTGTAAATGAATCTAGCCTTACATCTGAAATGTCGATGCTTCTAAATCGTATGAATGCCTCCAGCATAACTTGAAGTGGCTAGTGACATGCTCCCAACATGACTTGCAGAGGCTAGTAGAAAATATCCAAGATGACTCGCAGAGGTTGGTGATGGATCCCCAACATGACTAGTAGAGGTTGGTGATGCATGTGTAGTGTGACTAGCAGTGACCAGACATGTGCCCCTAGCATGACTTGTAGCAGCTGGTTGCAGGTCTTCAACATGACTCACAGATGTTTTCAACCAATCTCCAACATTGCTAGCAAAGGTTGGTGATATAATGCCAGTATGACACAGAGTGACTGGACTTGTGCCCCCAACATGACTTGTAGTAGTTGGTTGCAGGTCTTCAACATGACTTGCAGAGGTTGTCAACCAATATTTAACATGAATAGCAGAGGTTGGTGATATAATGCCAGTATGACACGCAGTGACTAGACTTGTGGCGAAGACATATTAATAGGAGAATGACTAGAGACCCAAGGCATGGATTGAGTGCCATAGTTATGCATACCATTATGAAAAAAAGAAGGATTTGTCCCCATGAAATGAGTGGGCATCATGGGGTAGGTAGCAGTAAATGAGGGAGCAAAAGGAACTCCACTATCCATGATAATGAAAACTCAGTAAACACCCCTAAGGACAACTAGTAATCAAAGAGCACACCAAAAGTCAAACGACCGATATGCATGTAAACAGGATAAAGTGGCTGAGTGGCCTCCCTCCCTAAAGAAGGCATGTCTCATCCAAGAGGGACCTGAGCCTCCTTGCTAAAGATCGGAGGTAACAAAATTAGTTATAAGGGCCCTTGTGGGATTAACAACCAGTCGGTCAGATCCCCCAGGAGAGGTAATCCTCCATAAATGTTGTGTTTTGTCTGACCCCTATCTGACCCAGGGTACTAACAGAATAACCCCTGCAAGTAACTTGTGAGATACCTAAGTCAAGAAACTAATAAACCACTGTATAATCGATGCACAGACGAGAAGTCATAAGTTCGGATCACCATATGGGCAGGGTATCAAATCCCGAAACCTTGAAAGAACCGCCTCTCATGGAGGTATAGGCACTAGCAAGATTCCCAAATACGAATAAATCCACATAAATATCTCTAATGCTAGGCGAGTATATAGGGGATATCCCTTAAACTAACGTCGCCTGACCTCTTGATGAACTCCAGTGTGAGCGGAGCCTCTTGATCTTACCAATTATACAATGGACTTCTTTACTACCTTTCTCAGACACATATGTTGATTTAATTTCCTTGGAGAATTTTAGTCACAAAATCCTATTCCAAGGCACTAAATCCTAGGCTAGCTTGTGCACCCTAGAAAATAAAATCGTTACTAACAAATTTTAAATTATAGCGTTGATTTTATGGCTGTGATTACTCAAAAAGGTATGGTGATGAAACTCATGGTGTTATGACTCTGCAAGAAATTAAATATGAAAATAATGCAAATTCTAACTTTAACTTTTAATGTATGATATGCTCCTAAAAGTGATGCAATTTTCAAATTCAACTCGATGATTCAGAAGTGAAAAATGAAATCTTTCACTATATGTACTAAGCTAATGATAAAAACTCAAAAGATAAAATATGCCAAGCAATGCAAAATGCCTATTTTTTTGTATTTTCAATATATCAAAACTGAAAATGCATGGACTGAAAAATAACTTGATATACAACCCTATTTTGTATAAAAGAGAGATTACTCAAGTAGGATATCAAGCAATGAAACATGTAGCCCAATGTACAAGGACAATAAAAATGAAAAGATGAAGAGAAAAACTTTGCCCAAAAATTCAACCAAAAGAGGGTTTCCTGTCATCCCACAGGTGCTCAACAGGCACTACAGAGACCTAAGAAGGCTCAGCAAGCATCAAATCCCACCCAACAAACACCACACCAAGAAAAAGGAAAGGAAAAAAGGTGTATGCAACTGTTTGAAAAAACAAAGCGTATATACGTAGCTTGCAGTGACAAATCCTGTGTGTATACACGATTGTCAAGAAAAAAGGCGTGTATATGCTTTGAAACAAGGCCAGGCAAGGGATAAAGGCTGAAAACTTAGACCCAGAGTGAACAAGAGTTGTCAAGCAATGATACAATAAGAACCACAATAAAAATGAGATCAATCTAAGGAGAAAAGTACTTCAAACCCTAAGAAAGAAGATATATCCCTAGTACAGTTGCCAATTATGTTACAAGGAAAATATCTCTATGGCTAGGGTGAACCATAACAGGCAAGTATGACTGTAGAAATTGACTCAATTCCAACATATTCTATATAAAATATTGTGAAAGATAAGTAAGGAAGAGGCTTACCTCGTCCAAACGTTTGATGATGTCCACTGTTGAGCACTTTGACCCAAAGCTTTATACCTGCAACAAGTTCTCAACAAACAAACAAACAAAGCATATAGTGATGATATAATAGGTTATCACATTAGATAGCATAATCCATCAATATACAAAACAAACATGCCCATGGACCATAACACATATATTTTTAAGATATCAATTAGACGGGAAATGAGTATTTCTATTAATAAATGATTAGCAGAAGTGAAAGCATTACAGACTTCCGTTTCGGCACGGTTCAGAACGAAGAAACCGAGTTCCTTCCAACTGGGCCTCCACCACTTCAATCCTCCACCAAAGGCAAGCTCATATAAGGGAGACAAAGAGGTTCTCCATCAATAAGGGAAGAGATTGGGGTATGAACATTGTGTTCAGACATAGAGGACAAAGGGATGCAGACTCAATAATGAAGTAATAATTTCTCTAGAGGAACTTTGCTCTCAAACTTGAATTCTCTCCCCCTTTCCATAGCTTGAAAGTGGCTTATTTCTAGCCTTAAAAATGAAACTGAAGGGACGATTCAGAATGTTTCCAGTGTATGGAAGGCCAAGGATAATATATCTCTTATCGTGACATGGAAACCTGACATTTAATTTTGATTTTCTGGCACAAATCCCTATGTACGCGGGCTATAGTGGAGTAACCCACATATGCGCTTGTTGTATAGCTTTCAAGGTGCATACAAGTGGAAAAATATTTGTTTTTGTCTATGGATTTATCAATCAAGGAAAGTAATTCTGCATGGGGGAATGGAATAAGGCCCTCTTTACAAGATTGCATAGGGTGAGTCAAATCTTGCTATAACAAAAACCTTCTATCAATATATCAAATCACTCATTTAGGTGAAGGTAAAACCATAGAGTTTTCACCTCACCAAGTTGTAATCAAGTATCTAAAATATCCTAAGAATGTTCTTGCAACTGTAATTGCTAATGATATTACCAGGTTGTACAAGTTTGACAACTTTGGGTCATCATCTTTTCATTAGTTTTTGTTGCTCATAGTGATGACTTGAACAAACTTTGGCATGAGTTGTTTGGTCATATAAACTATCACTCATTGCAACAACTATGTAATCAATAGATGGTGACTGGTCTTCCTCTTATTTCATGTAGAGATGGTGTTTGTGTCAGTTTTGTTCTTGGAAAACAACATCGAGACACTTTTGACAAACGTGCCTCTTGGTACACCTCGGGCCCTTTGCAGCTTGTTCACGGTGATTTGTCTGGTACACTCTCTTCACCTTCTTTTTCTGGGTGCAATTATTTCTTAACTTTCATTGATGACTTTTCCAGAAACACTTGGGTTTACTTCTTAAAACTTAAAAGAGAAGTTTTTGACAAGTTTTTGGCCCACAAGGCCCTTGTAGAAAAACAATTTGGACATCAAATTCAAAAATTAAGAACAAATAATGAAGGGGAATATGTGAACAATAATTTTACAAGTTATTTCACTACACAGGGCATCCAAATGCAACACACTATACCATATACACCACAACAAAATGATGTTGTTGAAAGAAAGAACCGCACATTAAAAGAATGGCTAATTGTATGATCCAATCTAAGGGATTAAGTCTAAAGTATTGGGCAAAAGCAACCAACTGTGCAAATTACATAGTAAATCACACTCCCATAAAGGATCTTAAAAATATAACACCGAAAGAAGCTTGGACTAAAATTAAAATAGATGTAAGTCACTTCCATGTATTTGGTAGTATAGCATGGGCTCACATTCCTGATGAGAAAAGGAAAGCATTGCAACCTAAAAGTGAGAAGTGAATATTTGTTGGTCATTCTGAATATGTCAAAGGTTATAGACTTCTTCAAACACATTGTAATGAAATTATTATTAGAAGAGATGTTAAATTTGATGAAAATCTCTTGGCCTACGAGCCTAATTCGACGATTGTGCCTTATTCGGCCTGCAAGACATCTTCGGAGTTTGTGCCTTATTCTGCTCCTATTTTGGTTTTGTCTTCATATAATGATAGTGAGGATGAAAATCCACCTCCGCTTGCTCACCTTCCTCTAGATGAGTCCTTGAACCTAAACCAATGCCAGCCTAATCCCTCTTTGTTTGTTACAACGGTCGCGTCGATGCAATCTTCGACCGACACCACTCTTGTTGTGGAGAGTGATGCGTCTCTTGACCATGTTGTATCTGATTCTGATACCTCCAATATTTTGAAGGGAGTCTCAAGCCCCTCTTGGGAGAGGCATACCTAATCTAGTGAGGGAGGCCCCTTTCAGCCACTATATCTTGTTTGTGTGCATTGGCCTTTTTTCTTTACCTTGGTGTACTCTTTATTATTAGTTGGCCTTAGTATTTTGTATTTCATAGTGGGTTTTCATTTCTATGGTTAGTAGAGCCCCCATGACTCCCTTAGTTAGCGCTACCCAACCCATGTTTTTTTCTCATTCCATGGGGATGAATCTTTTTGCATTTTAGAGTGGTATGTTGAATCATGATACTCAACCAATACCTTGGGCCTCTAATTATTTTTCTCATGGTATGCCAAACATGTCTTCGAACTTTCCATCCTCTATCTCATTGCCTTATGTGCATTCTAGTTTTGGGTCTGGGGGCATGATGCCTCCTTATTCTCCTTTTCTATTTGGTGGGAGTCATATCCCTTAATCAACTCTTATGGTAGGAGTTTGGAATATTCTTTCCTATGGATCTAATCCTAGCTGCACTTTTCCAGGAGCAAGTGATCAAATGAGTGGTCATTCTACTTATTACATCTGGTCTATCTATCCTTCTTCCACTATGTCAGTTCCTAAGAACATTTTTCCCATGGCGGACCTTCATTTGTCCTCTGGTGTTTCATATGGGGGGAGTCGGTTTCATAGTATAGGAAAACCCCTTCATGAAGTTCCTTCATCTAGGGGAAACATATATCCTCACTCGAGTGACCCTTGTGATGTCACTTTCTCTTCACAAGAATCTTCCTCAGTGACGATGCCCTTACAACCCTTTATGAATAACTTTGGAGGAGGATATTATCTTGTCGGACAGGGCCATGGTGTATGCCAGAAACCTTCCTGGCATGCAATTTCTCAAAACCAGTCTTTCTCGGAACCTTGGTCTCAAATGTCACAAGCAACCGCCACCAATCCAATCACTACAAGTCATACTGGAATTATATCACCAAACTATTCTAGTCATGTTGGAGATAGGTCAACAACCTCTACAACTCATGTTGAAGACTAGCTACTAGCCTCTGCAAGTCATGTTGGGAGCATGTCACCAACCAATGCAAGTCACGTCGGAGGCATTCATATGATTGAGAAGCCTCGATGTATAGGACGTAATCCCAAGTTCCTTTGTAGACTTTTCAAAGGAGATCACCTCACTCATTTGTGCCCTACTACTATTGTGGTACAAGAAACATAGTCCTTGTCTTATATCCCTTTGGGTTTTGAGTCATATTTGGTTTCCCAACTTTCTAATCCCTCTTTGGTTTATACAATGGTCGTGTCAATCCAATATTCGACTGACACCACTCCTATTGTGGAGAGTGATGCATCTCTTGACCATGTTAGGTGCTGACATGTTCAGGATGACCGCAACTTTAGCTAGGTCCACCAAGACTCCTTCTATGTATACAATATGGCCTAACAGGTTGCCATGTGGTAGACAAAAAATACACTTCCTTAGATTCATAGATATCTGCAATTCATGAAATCTATCAAACATTAACCGGAGTATCCCTACAAGGTCTTTTAACAGGCTATATACCGTCCAATCATCCATGTAGACTTTTACAAACTTGTGGATGAACTCTAGAAATCCTTCTATTACGATCCGATAGAAGACTGTATGGGAATTATTTAAGCCAAAGGGAATTACATTGTATGTGAATGATCCCCATTCTATTATGAATGTTGTCTTCTTCTTTTCTTCCTCTACGATTCTCACTTGATGATATCCTGAGAATTTGTATGTAAAGGATTAAGATTCTTTTCCCACAACTTAATCTAACACTTCGTCATTTAATTTTGTTAGAAACGGATCGTGCACACATGCAGAATTCGGACTTCTATAGTCCACACAGACCCAAATGTCTTCTATATATTTCTTGCTTTGGATAATTATGGGGCTAATCCACTATGCTTCTTTTATTGGGAAAATAAGTCCCGCCACAAGCGTTTTTTCCACTTCCTTCTTGAAATTCTCTTTTATTCTAGGATTAAGTCGGTATGGTATATGCTTCACAGGTCTTGAGCTAGGTTTCAAATTGATTTTAATTTCTCCCATGACTCCTTTTATACCTTTCGGTGCTGAGAACATTTTCGGAAACAAGTCCTCATACTCCCACAACAGGCTGTGTACTTCATTCATAGTTTTCTAATCCGAGTAATATCCTATAGAATTTATCTTAGGATGCTCTGTACTCCCTATATTAACTTTTTGAAACTTGAGTGGATGGTTATAGGAGGTACAGGTGTGACTAGGTATGGTATCATGAATCTCTCTAATGCATTCAAATTCATCTCTTTAATGGTTAAATTTCTAAGATCTTCAAATTCATCGGGTTTTTCCAGGTCTTTCTCATCTTTACAACAAGGTACAACTATCTTATCATTTTCAAGACTTAGACTAGTCTAAAGAAAATGAACATGGTCAACACATTACTAGACTTGATCTCTTTTTGCAAAGGTCAGTAAAAGAAATTTCCCTGATTCTTTGAAGGACTATGTTGAGCTCAGGGTACTTACTTGTAAAGGAGAAGTCCTTGCAAAATTGGTCTTGTAAGGTCTGTCAATAGTTTGTTTGTCTTCTGGTCTCCTCATGTATATACCGGGCTTTTGGTATTGGCCCCAGTGAATGGAGATATACCTGAACCCATAGGTAAGCTTCTGTAGCTCTCCACATCTTTAAGAAATGTTTAATATGCACTTTAGGGCCAGACCGTCCATTGAATAGTTGTGCATATTGAATATCTATATTCATCTCTTCTTTCAGTTGATCCCTACTTTGGAATTGAAATTAGATGGTTTGTTTTGCATCTTACCACTCCATAATCAAGGATTTATGGGTGGCCCACCATCTAGCATGGGTATCTTGCAGGGCTAAGTCAAGAACATAGATCCTTTGATCTGTCACTATTTTATCCTCCATGTTGGAAATAAAATTGTCTACCTCTGAGGTACCATCATATGTCAGGTGTTCTCTGACCTTGGTTCCAATCCATCTCGTTGCTCTAAAAATTGTGCATCATCTTGAGAATCATTCGTATGAACCCTGATGTCAACAATCAAATGCTAATTATGAATCCTCGTCAACAGACTGTATGATTCTCCAACTTACTGATCCATCTACAGTGGGATTTATGTAATCTGGTCTCATTCCTGCTATTATGGTGTATAATTGGTCAAGATAATCTAAATCCATATTGGGGTCCACTGGTTCAGTGTATCTAGGCCCTAAACATGGATATAAGGGATGAACTACTTTTATCTCATCTCCTTCAAACATCATGGTGTCCCTCTTCAGATCAATGATAACATAGTTTTCATATTCCCAATCAATTGCGAGTAGATTAGGGTAGGGATCCTTATCTCCCATGATTTCAATTACCTCAAAATCAGTTGTGGTTTAAATCCCACAACATCTATTCCCACATTTTTCAGCCTTCCTACTAGGAAAATACAGTACTGGTTTTCCATTCTCAACTGGATGGGGGAATATACTAACTGAGGTTTTCCCAAGGCTTCCCAGGTATTTTTGGGTAGGATGTTGACATCGGATCCAAAATCTATCATGACATATTTGATTTCAAAATCATCTAGTTGGGCTTCTAACCTAAATTCTTTTCCAGTTCACATCTTTCTTCTTTGTATTCTTTGGGTATTATTATCAGGGAGTTTGATCCTTACTAAGGCTTCTGGGGTTCCCTCATTTCCCAGTATTAGGTATAGAGTGTTGCGCAACTTATTTGTAAGTTGTTCATCCCCTAGGATATCAAAGAACAATTGAAACCAAAGATTGATTACACTTTGAGACTGCTCAGGTTGTCTCCTTGGAGTTACAAAGTTTCTAGGTGTCGGTGGTGAGGTAGGGAATTGCTCAAGGTTAGGTTGAGAGGATACTTTAGGGGGATTATCCATTATTTCTAGAGTGGGTATACTCTTAAATATTTCTATTGCATCTTTGAAATATAACTTTTGTTTCACAGGGTCATACTTGTCATCCTTGGGAACAACTTTATGAATCTCGGGCTAACTGTCTGCATCTTCCCCAGTTTTTTCTCCTCCACGAGTAATGATGTTAATATTATGTATTTGTCCCTTGATTCCCCTTTTTAATTATGATATTATGATATTATCTCCTCATTTATGAACCCAATCTTCCCATTTCACTATTAGTTCTAGGCAGTCTTGATTTGCATTCCCATTATTCCTGCAGTGAGAGCACCATGATTGTCTTGGGTGAGGGAAGTCTCTCGACAAATGACCTTGTTCATTGAAGTTGTAAGATCGGCTTGGCCCTCTTCCTCCATTTCTTCCTCCTCTGAATCCACCTCCAACCCCACCTCCCTGGCCTCTTCCAGGTCCTTCGAGGGTTTCATTTATTCAAAATGTTGTCCCGTTTAATCTGTTAGCAAGCACGTCCAATTATCTACATTGATTTGTAGCATGGGTCGTAGATGTGAAAAAATAAAAATGTATTGTATTGGGCGCAATCGATTACTTTTGCATAATGGGACACTTCCTCGGTGCATTCCCATGTGTCCAACAAATCTCACAATACTCAGTTGGATGAGATGTTTGAGCGCTTGAAGGTATTGTATAGCCCTGGTGTATGGAATGGTGGAGTCACAGATACTTGCGCAACTCCTCCACTTGGTCCTAGATAGGGTCCCATCAAATTGTGAGGAGGTCTCATTCCCCTCATGCGTGGACATTAATTTTCCAAATTCACTTCTGTGTAGCATCCTATGCACCAAACCAGAGGTCATCCTAGTCTTGGTGTGGTTAATTCTTGAGTCTTCTCCGTTAGTGTCGATATTTGTCCCCGGAGTTGCAAAAACATATCATCTACTAGAGGCCTGGTCATCCTTGTACTCCCTGGATAACTTACCACAGCTTCAATCTTCATTGATTGTTCCAATGTGTCTGTTAAGGTGTCTATCTGTTGTCTCTTTAAAGGAATTATCATCAGAGGTAGTAATCCTTGGATGTACCATTCCCTTTGGAGATCTTCATGAATTGGATGCACTAGCCTCCCAATAGCATATTTAAATTTATGAATGTACTCCTAGGAAGATTCTCCTTCCCTTTGTTGAATATCCTAAAACTCAAAGAGATATTATTGCTATGACTTAGGTAGTTTGAATTCGACGATGAAATTCAAATGAACTTGGCATAGAGTGAACGATTTTCCTTGCACCCATGGTTCAATATCCTTCACATACCATTTGAGGGCACAACCCCTCAACGTATTATGAAACTCTACTAACTTGTTTGCATCGAGAGTCCCTCTGAATCTATAGATGGCTTCACATAAGAACCAATGTTTCTCTACATTCTTGTCCCCTTTGTTATCACTGAAATTTCGTTTCACAACATTGCACGCAAATGGTTACAGAAATACAATAATGCCAAACACCATTAGTTCACCTACAACACCAAATGCATTTCAAAAGGAAAAAACTATACAATTGGAAAAACAATTGACATGCACAAACTCACTAAAGGAAGTGTGTTCCCAGTGCATGGGACAAAGAATCCCGTAGAGCGCACAATGTGACATTTGCGCGAGCATGTATGAGAAAATATGCGCACTCCTTGTTACACCTAAAAATTACTCACTTCAATAGTGTCGCAAGTGCCGTCATTACGAGTGTTGTAAGTGTCACATCTTTTCTGCAAGTGTCGCATAATGACTATAAGTTTTGTAAGTGTCACAAAAATCATACTGCCATATTGCCTATGTTGTGCCCCTAACGACATCACAAAGACACTTAAGACACCTCAAAGGCTAGTTTGGAAGAAGAGAAACCAGTTGACAGGAAGTACAAGCCTTTTGCCATTGGAAAAACCACTCAAAAAATGAATTTTGGAGAGGAGCGCTCCCCTACCCACTGTCAAGGAGTGCTGGCGCTCCCTGAGCGTCTTTGGGGGAGTGCTTGAGTGCCCTGTGCACCCTTTTGGGGGAGCGCTACCCTTTTTTGAGCAAATTTTGGGTTTGTTGAGGCAAATCAGGGAAGAATCCCTTAATTCCTTAAGGTAGTTGGATTCAAATAGATGGTCAATGCATGATCTTAGGGGAGATCCTCAACTGAAGGAGAGGAATCCTCAAATTATCCCAAATATCTCTCAAGTGGTTGGAACTCTCCAAGGTTATATAAGGAGGTCTCCTCATGGTGAAAGGGGAGGAGAGACTAGAGATTGATACCAAACTTATGATCCTATAAGTGGTATTGACAAAATACAATGGAGATTGAGAATTACATCAAACTTATGATCTCATGAGTGAGATGTCATCAAAGAAATTAGTGGAGATTATTTGAGAAAGGGGGTTGGACAAGGAGAACTGGAAGAAGCTGTTGCACCTTCATTCAAGGATTGTAAGTACTTTTACTTGTTCTCATTAATATAGTCAATGCTTGGCCTGTTTCTTTCAAAGTTGTGCTTGTTCCATATGAGTTTGTCTGCAGTAGATGGATCTATGATTGAGATAATCTCAGTAGAGTAGGAATTCCATTGTATCTTTGTTTGTTTTGCAGGACCTATCAGGGAGCTCAAGATTGAAGCTCAGCCTAGACTTTGCAGGGACAAACATCGTTAATAAGGTACATATCTTTCTCCTTCTCTGTCATTTATTATCTTGATTAGATATAAAAGGAAGTCAGTGTCCATGTTAATAACTTTTCTGTCTTGGTCTTAGGATTCTAGATACCAAGAGGGAATCCACTTGTCCACAGGGGGATTCACTTACAATAGAAATTGGCGACTCCACTGGGGAAGGAGCTCTGTTTTTTTTTTCCATTCCCAGATCTTGTTTTGGCCCTTTTCCCACTGATTTGATATTCTCCATGATGTGTCTCTGATCCTTAGATATTATTTTTGGCTTTTGGTTCATCTTACACACTAGATTTTTGCATTTTTTCTGAGATTTTTTTAATTTCTGGGAAAAATTATGAGTGTTTAGATACAAGCACTCCCCTTACCTTATCACTAGGGCATTAGCACTCACTTTTAGCCTTCTACAGAGTCTTTGAGTGCACTGTGTCCCCTTTTGGGGGAGTGCTACCCCTTTTTTCTGCTAAAACTCTTCTTGGGAGTGGTTTTTCTCAGTCTGTTTTGTGGATTCATCTGCTCAATGTTTATGATATCTTAGTGTGTCCTTGGTTGGACTCCAATTATTCTATTTCTAAGGATCAATCATCTCTTGTTTGGATTTTTTTTGACATTTGTCCTCACTTTGCAATAACTCTTTGTCCTTCACGATTTGGAGACAATTTGTCGTTTTCTTCTCATTTATCTGAGTGAGTGAAAACTTTGTAAGGAGTTTCGAAGGTCCTTTGTACTTTTCTTTCTGATATTTGAGTCATCTTGTCCAAGATATTTCTCCTTCCTTTTGAGTTTTTGGCTTTATGTTTCTTGTTTGATCACAACAAGGGTGTCTTTTGGTTTATGTGAAGTTTGCTTCTAGATTGCTTAAATCTCACAACTCTTGAAGTTCGATTAGCCTAGGAAGCTTTACATATACTGGTTATCAGTCACATATAAACATTTTAGCATTGCATTGGATTCCTTATTGATGACTATTGCATGAGGTCATTGCATCTTAATGTTTGACAATGGCAAGGAAAATCCTTCTCCTTCCCTTAATTAGACATTCATTGAAAGAAAAGATTTATTATCATTTCTTATGCTTGTTTTGGGAACTGAGTCATAATATCATCAGTTTTCACTCTCATGCGCCTCTGAGTAAACAACAACCACTAAAATAAATTCTTAACTAAAATTTATCAGAATTTTTACATCTTTGTTAGCAAACCTACATTATTTTAAGGTGTAGGGCTTTGGAATAGGTTGAAAGGATAACTTTGCAAAGCTATCAAAAAAACTTAGAATCTTGCGATAGGGAGAGAAAATCCAATTGTCGTATAGGATTTCTAGGATCCCCTCTCACACAGGAGTTATGCACGAGGTCGCATTCGGGTGAGTTACAAAGATTGTCCCTCCATGGTTTAACTGTTTGTAGAGGTCAGCTCGTATATTGGGGTTCACTTGAGGGTATACCCACAATTATGTGTAGGAGGCTCTTGAGTTGATTTTAGAATTGTTATCCTACCCATACGTTCAGTTCGGACTATCCACTATACCCTCCCAGGGGTTGACTGTGAATTGGTGACCTTAGTAGACATAATCTTTAGGGTATTACACAAGGTGACGGTGAAGGGAAGTTTCACTGTACCTGGAGCAGATGTTGGTCAAACTCACTCGGGCTCCTTGGAGGGTAAATCCACAGTTACTGTGTGGAAGCTTGCACCAAGGCATAAGTCCATTAAGCAGGTCACCAATGTAACTGGTCCACCTGCTCTATCCCCGCCTTTTCCTATTTTGATCTCACGACGTTGGATTTCATCACCAACTAATGGTTTCATTGTGGGAAGGTTTTGTTTGATTGTTTGTTTCTCAGATTCATAGCTTGTGTTGGTTGTCTTACTTAGTGGACCTTAGGTCGAGTCAGTGTTAATGGAATCAAATCCCGAGAGTACCAATGGAGGAACCCCTTTTCCTGGGGAACCTTATACCTTTCCTTCTTTTGGAAACTTTGGTCCTCTGTACATTTCCACACCGAGTCTTCCAGGACTCACCATCCGATTACTAGTTTGGTTGTTCCCCACTCCAGTGATCTCGAATCCTCCCAATGTCAGTACACCACCCACACATCAACCTCACATTGATGTTTCATCTTCTTCACCCATTAAGTCTCCTTCCCTTTCTCCTTCTTCGTCTAGCGAAAGCTCTAAAGCAAGTAGCTAGGTTGAATTAGAAGAAGAAGAAATAGAAAGAGAAGAAGAAGAAGAGCTCGAAAAGGACCAAGGCCCCAACAACATCAGATGTTGGATCCAAGCAACTAGTTACTATTAATAGCACTGGGAGTGTTGATGAGGTCAACAAGATTAAAATGAAGAATCCGAAACATAAATTCCCTTGCAGTCTTTGCAAGAGTGACCACTTTCTGAGGGATTTCCCTGGTATTCCCAAGGTCTTAGAAATGTGGTCCTCCACATCATTGGCCTCTGTTGGAAATGCTGGTGATACCCTGTCAACTGGTGAAGTCAAGGTTGGTAAGAAGAAGACAACTACCAAATTTCCTTGTATGTTATGCAAAAGTGATAATTATTCTCACCTTTTTCCTTGCATGGACAAGGCTTCTTCTCTTTTGGAAAAAATTCAACTTCCAAAAGGTTATCGCAAGCTTTCTCCCAACCCATCGTTAGTTGATGGATTGGTCAATCCGGTTCCACGTCCGGTCAATCTGGTTGATCAGGTGGTCAATCTATTTTTATCCTCGATTGAACCACAAACCCAAGTAGTTGATCTAGTTCCGTCATCGGTCAGCCCCACTCTTCATCTACAGAGTGAAACCCAAGTGACTGATCTAGTTTCTTCCTCAATCAATCCCACCCTTCATCTGAAGAGTGTTAAAGTGGTTGATCTGGTTCTGTCCTCGATCAATCCCACTCTCCCATTAGAGAGTGACACCAAAGTGGTCAATCCGTTTCCACCCGCCAACCCCATTATCCCCTTGGAGAATGAAACCCAAGTGGTCGATATGGTTCTGTCATCAGTTGATCCCACTCCTCCTTTTATGAGTGCTAAAGTGGATGATCTAGTCCCTTCCCTGGTCAGTCCCACCCTTCCTCTGAAGAGTGCCTGTGTGGTTGATCCGATCTCATCATCTGTTAATCCCACTCTTCCTCTGAAGAGTGCCTGCATGGTCGATCTGATCCCATCATCGGTCGATCCTACTCTCCCTCTAGAGAGTAAACCTGATACTGCCTACATTTTTCTCGTTGATACAGAATCTACCATGTTGGGGGGCATTCCTCATTCTCCCACGAAACCCCCTCCAAGCAATGAGGCCATCCTTTTTGATTGGGGTGTGCTAAGAGGACCTCGTCTTCCCTCTCACATTCCTTTCCAAATTATAGTATAGGTTTGTGGTCGGGATGTTCCTCAAATGCTGATAGATGAAGGTGCGTTAGTTAATATTTTGTCCTTTGTTGCTTGGCATGCTTTGGGTTGTCCTCAACTTGAGTCGGTTACACAGAATCTGTTATCTTTTAACAGAAGAACTAGTCAACCTTTAGGGACCCTTCCTCAATTTCCCGTAAATTTGGGAGGGAAAAATGTCTTTATTAATGTCATGGTAGTTCGATACCCCTTGGATTTCACTTTACTCCTTGGGCGGGATTATGTCTATTCCATGAAATCTATTGTGTCCACTCTTTTTCATGTGATATCTTTCCCTCATGATGGAAGAATTATGACTATTAGTCAACTTTCCTTCATCGGTCCTGACTGGATTACCTTCCTGAATGGTTCTTATATGACGACAGTATCGCCCCCGCTACATGTCAATTATGTGGCGTTGTCTCCCATGACTTCAACTTCTGATGATTTGGATCCAGTAGTTGACATGGTGATCTCTTTGGTAGGGCTATTGGTGCCTGATCTCCCTACCCCTATCGCGGCCCTCAACATGTGTTCCTTCCAGAGTGATTTTATTCCATCCAGTGAATATCTCTTGGAAGCCATGACCAAGTTTTGTCCCTTGACATGGTGTTCTTCCAGAGAATTATTTTCTTGGAAGCCATGATCAAGAATATTCCACGAGCATAGTTTTTCTCTCTATGGAAATCTCGTTAAAAAATGAAACAGAGGTCACGAGCATAGTTTTTCTCTCTGTGGAAATCTCGTTACAAAATGAAATAGAGGTCACGAGCATAGTTTATTTTCTCTGTAGCAATCGCATTAAAAAGTGAAACAAAGGCCTTGAGCATAGTTTTCCTCTCTGTAGCAAGCTCATTAAAAAATGAAACAAAAATCTGGGGATTGCACCCAGAGCCCTTAGCATAGTTCTTTTTCTGTGTCAAGCTCGTTAAAAAATGAAACAATCAACTCTCTTAAACCTTCATTTCATCCCTTCTTATCCTCTTTCTCCCTCTAATAGAGAAATTGGTGACAACATCAACGTCGGTGAATGAATTGAAGCTTAGAGGGCATGTCTCTAGCCTTTGATGATCATTCTGGAGTTAATCCCCTAGCTTTCAAGCTGGGGGCATACCGAGCTTAGTCTTTGTTTTGTCTCGTGATTGTAAATACATGAGAATGAAACCGAGTAAAATTTTATCTCTTTTTGGGACCCGCATGGATATACGAAAAAGGAACCCCTTGGAGTCGTCTTTGAGCTCTTTTCAGACTCTCTAAACATGAAAATATTGACGAGTTATATTGCTTCCTTTCCCACTTGTTAAAAGGTTTGAAAGGGCATATTTCGAGAGATAATTTATCTCTTTTTCGTCCTCGTGAGAATAACATTACGAAAAAGTACAACATTGGAGTCGTCTTTAAGTTTTTTCAAACTCTCTAAATATGAAAAACCATTGATTTTACCTTCTCTGGACTTGTTAAACAATCATACATTGAAGGTCCCATACGGGACCAAACCCTTACTTCTTCCAGTTCATTAAACAAAGGAAGAGGGACTTACCGAAGGTGAGTCATATCGAGCATGTGTTACCCTCCTCGAGATCGTTAAATTAAAAAGAGGTACTCGTCTATCTGGATGGGGGAAATATTGAAAGAAGCCAGACAAGCAGTTTTTTTAGAACACTACCAGTAACTCTTATGGTCACCCTTGAACACGACACTTTGTCTTTGCATGCATTTTAATCCACTGAACCTCTGCACTGAGCCAATCCTATGAGTTTATTTTACTCCTTTGGGTCACCTGAAGAAAGTCACAACATCCACTGCATCATCAAGTTTTGGTCCATGTCAAGTATCTGCTGATGTGCCTCAGTGTTCAAGGGAAGTATCTGCCTCGAGAGTCAACCATCACAAATATCTTGTTTCAATACTCGTGTCAGCCCATGTTCATTTGATCTACCAATTACATCTTTGTGTCAGTTTCATGTCATTGATGGGGGATACATCAAGGCCCTCCTTCGACGAGTCTATTCCTTTCGACTTCAGCACATTATCCAAGAGCTAGACTTAGAAACCAGTTAGTACCTTGGGATCTGCATGCCTTAATGGTAAGCCTCCTCATGTCCGACAGTGGGTTTACATAATTGACCCCTAATTGGATGATTCCATAGATGTTCAACTTCATCTCATTCATTCACATTCGTTGGAATGTACTAGATTACCTTGAGAATCATTGACATCAATGGTGATCTCCCTCGCGCTTGTTAACGGTTTACATCATTGACCGGTAATCAAGTGGTTTCTCCCATGTTTGACATCAGGAAATCTATTCACATGATTAGATTCATACTACATTGGGATCAGAAAGAAGACCCTAAGTTTATTTTTCACTCTTATACATACTTTTCCCAGGTTGCGAAGGAGTTATTTTGAACTATGACACATATACTGTTACATAGATCCACTTTGTATTGGTCGTGGCTATGTCTTGTCATCTCCTAGATCCACTGTGTATTCTTTGTGGCTACAATCAGTTCAGGTCATAGGAGTATAGATCCACATTGCATTTTCATTGGCTATACCTTTTGTCAATATAATTGTGGATCCCCAGTTTATTTTATGGCGACCAAACCTAAAAAGTCTTTATTACTCAAGCATATGTATGCTTGCCTTGGGTTTGAAACATGTCATGATATTTTTTTGATGGTTGTGTACATATTTTTCCATTTTCTCTGTGTCCATACCCTTGCTCGAAAAAGTATACAAAGTACTTCAGTCATCATCATCTTATAACTTCGTACTTTGGGGGGAAATCTGTTATACCTCAAAATTACTCACTTTAATAGTGTCACAAGTGTTGTCATTACGAGTGTTGTAAGTGTCGCATCTTGTCTGCAAGTGTCGTATCTTGACTATAAGTGTTGCAAGTGTCACAAACATCATACTGCCATATTTCCTATGTCGTTCCCCTAACGACATCACAAAGACACTTAAGAGACCTCAAAGGCTAGTTTGGAAGAAGAGAAATCAGTTGAGAGGAAGTACAAGCCTTTTGCCATTGGAAAACCCACTCAAAAAATGAATTTTGGAGAGGAGCGCTCCCCTACCCACTGTCAGGGAGTGCTGGCACTCCCTCAGCCTCTTTGGGGGAGTGCTTGAGCACCCTGTGCACCCTTTTGGGGGAGCGCTACCCTTTTTTGAACAAAGTTTGGGTTTGTTGAGGCAAATCAGGGAAGAATCCCTCAATTCCTGAAGGTAGTTGGATTCGAATAGATGGTCAAGGCATGATCTTAGGGGAGATCCTCAACTGAAGGAGAGGAATCCTCAACTTATCCCAAATATCTCTCAAGTGGTTGGACCTCTCCAAGGTTATACAAGGAGGTCTCCTCATGGTGAAAGAGGAGGAGAGACTAGAGATTGATACCAAAATTATGATCCTATAAGTGGTATTGAAAGAATACAATGGAGATTGAGAATTACATCAAACTTATGATCTCATGAGTGAGATGTCATCAAAGAAATTAGTGGAGGTTATTTGAGCAAAGGGGTTGGAAAAGGAGAACTGGAAGAAGTTGTTTCACCTTCATGCAAAGGATTGTAAGCACTTTTACTTGTTCTCATTAATATAATCAATGCTTGGCCTTTTTCTTTCAATCTTGTTCTTGTTCCACATGAGTTTGTCTGCAGTAGATGGATCTATGATTGAGCTAATCTCAGTAGAGTAGGAAGTCCATTGTATCTTTGTTTGTTTTGTAGGACCTATCAGGGAGCTTAAGATCGAAGCTCAGCCTGGACTTTGCAGGGACAAACGTCATTAATAAAGTACATATATTTCTCCTTCTCTTTCATTTATTATCTTGATTAGATCTAAAAGGAAGTCAGTGTCCATGTTAAGAACTTTTCTGTTTTGTCCTTAGGAGTCTAGAGACCAGGAGGGAATCCACTTGGCCACAGGGGGATTCACCTACAACACTCCTGTGGATGACGCATTTATGGTTCTTTTTTGGCTCCCCAACCACTTATGGACCAACTCCCAACTTGATTTGACATTTAGATATGAGAAAAAACCGAATGGGGGGTAGGTCAAGGACCAAAGGGTTCCCTAAAGGGCCCCTTGTTCACACTAAGAAACAATTGAATATTTCCTTGAAGAAATGCTATAAATGGAGGCCATGGGTGCACTAAGAAACCAAGTTCTTCATAGCATTGTTATGATTCCTCAATTCTCCCCCGAGAATCCTCTTTTCTCCTAGGAGTATTCAAGCATCATTGCAATAGGCCATTCCACTCACCTCTTGAGGGAATAGGCATTGATTTTCTTCATCATTTTCCATTGTTCTTCCATTGTAAGAATAACTCTCCATTAAGGAACTCAAGAGACCTCCCAAGGAGGAAGAGGGGACTCATAAGTCCTCATTTTTCTCTACGGTGTTTTTCCAACTAATATAGTTATCCATTGGTGGCATAATCTTGGTCATTGGTTGATTGTTTATGGTTCTAAAAGTTTCTTATGCATTCTAGTTTTTATTTCCTTAGTTTTTATAGTTTGTTTACTTATTTATTTCATGCGTTTGGCTTGTTTAATCCACTCACTAACCTCTATCTTGTCTAGCAGGCCCAACTAGACATGCAAGTGCCATTATGTTGCTCACCCAAGTGATGAAACAAGCACAGCACCCTTTACCCCAGAATTTTGGGTATCGAGCGATCGATCCTCCCATATTTCCAACCATTATGGGTCTCACTGTTCCTATTAGAATGAAACCTAATGGTCCTCGTTGTGATATACCTAGGATCCCAATATCCTCCCAGTGTTTTATACACTTACAGACTGATTCTGACTAACTGGATGCAATGGAATAGAAATAGAATAAGTAGGAAGTGTAGAATTTACCATGGGTATAGAGGACACCTAGGGGACGGGTGATTCAGGGTTGGTTCCCCTCACTTTTGGGTGTGTTTCTTTGATTTGGGGGGTCTCGTTTTCTTCCTCTAGAGAAACCTTCTCTACCTGATTCCTAATGTTTCCTGATATAGAGGTTGAATCTTCTTGGTCTCCTGCAAGGTCTAGACCTGCTTTGTCTTCCCTTGATTCTCCACACTCCTCTTCTCATTCAACCACCTAGGGACTCCTTCCTCTCTACACTTCTCTCTATTGTAATCTTATACTCTCCAGTATTTCTTGTCTTCTTACCTTCCTCAACTCTTCCTTATTTCTTTAATTTTTTCCTCTTGATTTGATTTCTTTACGCAACACCTCAGACTGCTTCGCTTCTTTCTTTACCTTTCAACACCACCAG
This sequence comes from Picea glauca, assembly GCA_000966675.3. Taxonomy (NCBI): domain Eukaryota; kingdom Viridiplantae; phylum Streptophyta; class Pinopsida; order Pinales; family Pinaceae; genus Picea; species Picea glauca. The sequence goes on from JZKD02S2080147.1 coordinate 1,197,136, forward strand.
TTCTCAACAATGGCGACTCTCCTTAAGGTCATTTCTTACATTCGTTTCTTGATTTTCCCCCATCTGTCAAAGAATCCTTTCCCCTTCAGGTCATGATCCTACCCAAAAATCATCCCACCCCAAGCATAGGTGTTTTGGCTGCCATCTTAGTCGAGGGAATAGTTATCATCCCCTCCTCCATCAATAATTATTTGATCCACAAGGGAATTTCCCTCAACAGTCTTCTGCGCACACCTTTCTTGAAAAAAAATTCTGCCTGTGAAAGAGATTGTTGATTCTCATCCACGAATTCAATGATGTATCCCTCCAGAGTCGTATTAACCTAGAAATCGACTACTCGCGTGTTTTGGTGATCCAACTGATGAAGTGTTGCGATATTCTCTGTATCCCAAGTACATGTCTTCTTGACGCGTTCTTGGAATTATGGAGCTTCTTGGAGCCAATCTATCCAATGGAATATTTATTCCAGGAATTTTACCTAGAATATCTCATACTAGTCACTCAATATTTTTGAATAAAAGACAGAATCTTTTGTATCCTTCACACTTTTACCTTGCAACTCTGCATCCTTCAATATAAATCCATCACAATTTTGTTCCCACCATTATCGAATATCATATCTATACATCAGCGAAAGAATTATCCTCACAGGTTCCCTTTTAAAACATAGGTCCCAACAACATAACCATTGTGTTGGCACAAAAGTGATCAGACCAGGGTCCTTCTAAAGTTACCAACAAAAGGTACTGAAGTAGTCTAGAGCATTGGAATTTTCATCTTCCCAGGAGGGAAGAAGTCTCACTTGAAGCGTAGTCAAGACAAGAAACAGATGGAAGGGTAAGGAGAGTACTTAGACAACTCTCTAAGGTATCAATATTCATGTTAGCCTTGCACAAGATAGATTAAACCTGTAGCATATTTGAACATTTCCTGACCAAGAATGAAGAAAATAGAGAATCAAACTATAACCAATTAAGCATATCAAACATAAATATAATATAGAGTAACATTCAATACAATCATAAGACTAAATACACAATATATATTCAAAATTATTTGGGTCTCCCACTGTATTATCATATAACACGTTTTCTCTCAAAATACAAGATCAGATTGAATTACAGATACAAATTGGTCATGCCAAAGCTAATAGAAAATGCTCTGTGCTACTGAGAGACAAGGTTATCTCAGCACCTCGGTCCTTCAAGGCTACAACACAACATGAATCCATTACATTCTTGGTCTAGTTCCGAACTTAGAATCTAGAACTTTAGCTAAACTACCAATATGAACAATAGCAATAGTGACTCTAGCAACAACAACAATCCCACCCTGACCCCAATAACAACAACCCTGGTAATAGCATCCTTTTACAATCATATCAGTCTCATATACATATTTTGATCTTGAGTTCGTTGGTTGAGAACCAAATATTTCTCTCTTCTTCTTGATCTTGTTGCAACTTATTTCCTCAAAACAGATGTTGCACTATCCTTCCAACCACTTTTTGTTGCTTCCCTTTAGTCTATTATCCATCTCCTTAGCAACTTACGCAAATTTTGTTCACCAAAATGAAGCTGTAATATAACATGCGCAACTTCTATTCATTAAAACAAAGAGCCCAATAGTGTCTTAGAATCACATGAAGTTGTAGTCCTACCGTGCACCTTGGTCCTACTTTCATTATGGGTAGGTAACCTTCAACCCAATAGTCAACATCTCCTCATTGGTTGTTGACTGGGGGGTTTCCCTTGTGTTTGAAGACAAGAAATCTATTCACACATTGGGATTCATGCAGTGTCTTGGATTCCATTATCTTTATTGGTGGTCTCCTCACCTTTGTCGACAATTTTCCTTATTGGATATTATTCAGAGGGTCTTTTTTGTGCACTACTTGCATATGGTGAATGTGAAATATGCACAAGGTCGTTGGTTCATGAGCATGTTTTTCATTCGAGTTCCTCCAAATCATGAAGTTATTGCTTTTTACCTTGTGCTGACTAATGAGAGATGCCTTAATTCTCTCCTTTCAGCGGGTCTCCTTCCATCCATTTCATCTCATCTATTATGGAAACAAGGCCTAAATTCCTATGAGTACCTAGAGGCTTGCAGTCATCAATGGCAGTTTCTCTCACCATCGATAGTTGGGAATACATCAATGTCTCCTGATTGATGGATTCTTCAAGTGTTCAACCTCAACACCTTTATTCACACTTGTAAGAATGTACTTGGTTCCTTGATACCTACTTTCATTGTTGATAGGTTGTCTCACGTTTGTTAATGGTATACCTTGATGACTGGTAATCAAACAAAGTCTCATTGTGTTCGACCTTAAATCCTTTATTCACATGATGTAGACTTGCACCTTTGGAAGATCGTGTAGAAGAATTCAAGACATCATTTTATAGTCTCAACTTTCCTGAGATTTAGCTATCACTCTTTGGACCAGTACCTATATGAATTCAGTGATCATGGAAGATCATATTGTACTCCATTGTATATAGATATCTTCAGATTGATTTTGAAACTGGTTTTCACTAGGTCTTGTTCGTGACTATGAAAGCCTATGGTTTTTATCTACTTTGTATTTCCTATTCATGGCCATGAACAACTGTTTGGTATATTTCCACATGAATCTGTAGTGTAATTCAAATTGGAAGCCATGTGTACAAAGTCATTATGGATTGTAATATTCTCATGAGCAACTAGTTCATCCAACTGGTTCTCCATTACTCCACTTGTGGGAATTTTAATGTATTTCGGCCATCACAGATACTTCTCTAACCTCACACATTAGGGGGCATCTATTATAGCAAGAGTTTCCTCACCCCATGCAACTTTCTCAGAAGGCCTTTTCCATTTCCCTATGTAGAATTGAGTCCCATTTTGTACTTCCGAAAGCTCAAAATCATATTTTTCCACATATACGTTCCCTATTAGTTATACAACATGCGTATATGCAAGTTGCACCACTACAACCCGTGTACATTGAGTTTGGTGATAAAAATTAAAAATTGTGTCGGGTTTCCATGTCACATCACGAGATCCATGATCCTTGACCTTCCATATACTAGAAATGTTATGGCTCGACCCTTCGGTTCCATTTGAAGGCTAGCAATGGGCCATATCCAAACTGTGGAAGAGGATAAGAATTCATCTTTTCAAAGAAGAGTTACTTTGGAGAAATTATTCTATTTATATTGAGTCTGCATCCCTTTTTCCTCTAACGTTTGAACATATTGTTCAACCACCAATATCTTCCCTCTTTGATGGAGAATCTCATTGTCTCTCTTATATGATCTTGCCTTTGGTGGAGGATCGAAGTGGTGGAGGCCTAGCTGGAAGGGACTTATTTTCTTGGTTCGGAGACATGCCGACACAGAATTTTGTCATTCATACACTTTTGTTGATCATGTTTTAATAGAAATACTATTTTCTCGTCCAGTTGATGTCTTGAAAATATTTGAATTATTATTCCATGGGCATATGTTTTTATGAATTTTAATGGATTATGATATTGTATGTGCTAACTTTATATATTATCACCATATGCTTGTGTATCTTGGTTGTTGAGGAGAAGTTATAGGTATAGAGCTTTGAGTTGTGTGCTCAATGGTGGTCTTCATCGAACGTCCGGACGAGGTAGGATCTTTATCTTGTCTTGATTGACATTTAAATTTATATAGCATACTTGGGATTAGAGTTGATTTCTGCGGTCATTCCTTTTGTTGTGCTTTACCCCATGCCATAGAGTGATTTTCCTCATAACAAGTGTTTTCAAATGTTAAACAATATGTGACAAGATTAAGAAATAAGGCTCGATTGAGTTATCGAAGCAAACAAGCCTTCAAATATAAAGTAAAATAAGGGAGTCAATTAAGAAATCAATATTGATTAGGAAATTGGGTTCAATTTGGATGTTGAATAAGAAAAGAGGCTTGATCCTTTAATCGAGTTCGATCAATGTTATTTTGAAAGTATTTGTTTAAACATGATTGATCAATCCTTCATTATTTTAGTTTTTTCTTTAATATTAATAGACGAGGAAATATTGGCCTTTTACAAGCTTACATGGATGATTCGTATTTTTATCGAAGGATTAGCCATGTCTAAGTGATAAAATTGTACCCATAAAATGCTTGACCTTGGATGTGTAACCAATATCATTTTACATGTTTTTTATTAATTAGCGTGAATGAATGGGATCTTTTAGTTATCAAAGTCATCACTAAGTACTAAAGTTTAAGTATCCATAAATGTTACTAATTCAAAGATATCTAAGCTCCACCACGGTAACCTTCATAACCCTTGATTACAGTTTCCTTTCTTGTCCATAATTGAATGATTCTTTGAGAGTTTGCAGGTCTTAGAAAGGTGTGTCTATATTTCATGAGATTTATTTAAAATCCAAGGGTATTAATTGAAAATCGATCATATGTATAAACCATATTTTGGAAAATAAATTTGATAAGAAAACAAATAAATGCAAATTCACATTCAGGAAAACCTATATTACTAATGTTACTTTAGATCCTACAACAAAACTTAAAAATGAATTGGGCTAACAAATGGACACAAAAATACTAGAATTAAAAATAACATATACGAGATATATACCACGAGGACAACTAAATGAAATAACACTTCAAGATTTGGCCATTAACTGGAGAAGATGCAATTCCCTTTAATATTCTGCAATTTGTCCACTACCAAAAAAATTTCAGCCACCTGAAATGGGATGAGCCAAAGTTGTTGAAAATTCGAATGTTTTCCCCTTGGATTTTCGGGCTTATCACAATTAATAACTAAATATCCTACCTGAAAATTCTTATTCAAAGATGAATTCTTATCAAACCAAGGTTTGAGAATTTTTTAGTGGGTTGTGAATCTATGTTTGAGAATTTTTTAGTGGGTTGTGAATTTATGTTTTCCTTCTCATGTTTCTCTTCTAACCTATTTAAAGTGTCAATTCAACTTCGGGGAGATGAAGAATTAGATGATTGAGATGCAATGAAGGTAAGAAGGTAAGAAAATATTTGAAGGGAGATTTTTTTTTTTTTCGTAAACTAAGAAATAAGGAGAGGTATTGAGGGTTATTTTAGGTGTAACTTGGTTTACCCAAAGAGAATTATATTGATTTTAATGATGGTCAATGATCGTATTCCTTAGAATTTAGATTTAATTTTTTTTTGGTTGATCGAACTACCACATTCCCTCGAAGACAATAATTATCTGAATAGTGAATGATATTACCTTTTTCCAAGGAAAATCTAGTCAACTTTAATAAAGAAAAATATGATGCATTATCATATACCAACAAAGATCAAATACAAAATATGGTGATTAGATGCTAATCCCGAAATTGGATGACAATTTTTTCATTTACATGAGTTAGAAGAATAAATTTTGTCCATCTAGTAAAGTAGTTCATTGGTGTTAGTTTATACTTGTGTTTTTTAGAGGATTTTGATTGATATTGCCAATAATATCTAATCCCCATCACTCAAAAGTTGTATTGATAATTACTAGCTATATGTGGATAGATTGTTTCTTATCCCTTCTAATGCATAGTTGGCATTCTTTTCATTTTTGAACATATGAGTGAGCATATTTGAAAAGTGTACAACAATAATAACTATATCTCAAAATCCTATGTGAAGTGGTTTTAGATGAGAAATTCCCACGAGTTAGTCCATCACGTAAATCTTTTAATACCCTTTCAACATCATTTGTTTCTAAACATCTTATTAAAAACATCTTAGTTATTAGTTATTCTAGAAAGAACACCATTAATAAACTAATATTAAGTTTAATTAAGCCTTACATATCTTCTTCTTGAATTTAGATAAGTAAGACTTGATCCATGATTAAATAAAATTTTGGTTCATAGTAACATGAATTAGTATTGGCTGGGAGACAACATTTCATTGTTTTATTTGAAAAACAACATTTTTCAAGCCCTCATCATCATCATTGATATTGTGCTCTTCAAAAGCCAATTTTCAAATCCCTTAACCTTCTACAATGGTTGTAGGTTGATTTCAAGGCCATACTCTTGAATGGTTGTCATCCAATTACCTCTTCTCTCGCTAGGTTATTATAAATAATGATCTCACAACTAAGTGGGGAACATTTACTTTCATGTGACTTTCAAGGATATAATACCTAAAACATTTAATATCCTGAACCACAATGTATACTTGCTTTTCAATTTTTGGGTAGTTTAATTCAACACCTTGTAAACTTGTGATCATGAATGATATTGGAAACTCACATTTTGTGTATTTATAGGTGAGCACAAAAACAAGAGAGTGATATAATGAAAATGTACACAAGATTTCCTTTAAAAAATTAGCACTATGTAGTATTGGAACAACATTAACAGTAAAAACCTTGATCTTTTCGAAAGCATCTATTTTTGTTTGACTCCATTTAAAAATTGCACCCTTCTTTACCATTTTTTTTGCGATGGTTTAATAATTTTTAGTGAAATCAAAGACAAACATTCTCACAAAATTAATCTTTATAAATAAGTATTGCACATACCTTTTGTTATGAGGCATGGGACTTTGAGTAATGAAATTATTCCTCTCAAAATACATTAATATGTCATATTTTAATATGAAATGCCCAAGAAATTTCTCTTCAATAACTGTAATGATACTTTTCTTAGGATTGAGTGAGATTTCATACTTCATGTGCCTTTCAAAAATTTGTTTGTGTTGTAGATGGTTAGAATTTTTTTTGGAATAAATAATAACATCACTAAAGTATAAAACAACACTTTTATTGATCAATCCCCTTGAGGAACTATCTATTGCTGATTAGAATGTAGCTCCTATTTTGATTAGACCAAAGCTATTTTTTTTTCAAGAGAAAAAGGAACAATTTATATTAATATCTAAATCAATAATTATATTATTTAGGTTCTTTTGTTACTTGTTCATCACACATATATATACTCATACTCAATA
>JZKD02S2080147.1:1204183-1259951 GCA_000966675.3 Picea glauca
AAACTAGTAAAAATAATTCCTGCAGTTAAATAAAACTTGCATTACTATCTTCTTCTTTTTTGAGTTTTTTCAAGTTACCAAAACTTTATACACACATTTCTCTATAAAATTTCAACCAAAACATTATATTCTCTTGAAACTCTTTCAAAATGATTTCATGTTTTTAGGTGTGAGAAGAAAGAGAAAACACTATCCATTGGTTCCTCTAGCTTCAAGACTCCATATTCAACATGTTGTCTGTCTTAGATCTCATCAATTACTATGTTATATTCTATATATGTATATATTTGTAAAATAAATACTTTAAAAAATCTATAAGACTTTTTTCAAATATTATTCTAGAGACATGAGAGTAACATTTTGTATTTAGGTATTTCCTCTCATCCAATTGGTAACAATTAAATATTCCCCATATACATGAAACCTTTCAATCCCTTTATCTATGAAATTTTTTAGGAAACATCTTAATGTTAATATCTCAACAAAAGGCAAAATGCTTTGAACCTGATGAAATGTATTTATAAGAGGAATAATATACCTCTATCACTCCAAAAATGTTGGCTTCTATTTATCATTAAATAATTCTCCATTTTGAGAAAGCCACATTCCATAAAATACTACAAAAGTTAATTATCCATAGGATTTCAACTCCTTTTTCCTTAGAACAATTTCTCAAACATCGTTCAATTGATATAAAAATCCATGAATTTGTGAGACTAGTCAACTTCTTCACACCCTTCCATATTTAACATAATAAGGACATTGCATAACTAAGTGTGTGATGTCTTCTTTTCTCCATTGCATAAATAAAAAATACTTGGACCACTTTTTCCCCATTTTAATCATATCCTATGTCAAAGACATATTTCAAGGGTTATCCATAAAAAATATTTTTTTTAAGGAGCTTTTATTTTCTAGATTTTTTACCATCACCAAACCTCTTCTTTCACAATACTAATAATCATTGCTCTATACGTAGTTTATATTTCACCCTTCGGGTCCAATGGATATCCTATTATCCATCCTTGAGATCATATAAAAGTTGTGTCATCATCCTCCAGTTCATTTAAATAATACAAACCTTCACCTCGTAATTGGAATAAGTCATCTAGTGGGAGTAAAGACACATTCCCATAACCTAAGGTAGGATCAAAACCCAATCTAACATGTTTTTCATTTCCTACCCTCTAGGATAAATAGTCCACTAATTTGGTACATTTATTATGCTCCTCTTGGTATTTATGATCTAGTCCAAAAAAAAAACTTGGAACTATATACTTTTGTTCTATCACTTTCTTCAATGGATTATATTTAGTTAATAAATTCCATTCAACTAAAGACTTTCCGAATAAATAAATGTGTTTTAGTTCTATAGATCCATATCTTTTCTCTTATCTATATATAATCATTCATCTATGGAAATCCTTTGAGTATCATACCTACCTCTCCATAAGAAATTGAATCACACTTTCCTAAATCATTCCCAAACACATTTACTAATGAAATAAAGTAAATGCCAATACACTAGAATTACATCTAAAATAGAATTATCTAAGATTAACCTTCATCCCATTTAAATCCATTTGTTGCACCAATGAAAAAATATAGCCTCATTTCTTTCAATCATTTAACCCTATTTTCTTTTACAATACCTATCAAGATTAGAAGTAAAACCTAGTTACTTGAATCCTTCATGTAGTTCAATTGCTCTAAATGGAAACAATAAAGATAGTATTTATACAACTCCTTCCCTCAATCCACTGAAAATATATGCAAGTTTTTTTAGCATTAACCTCCATCCGAGTAGCCACACATAATTTTTTTTTTATAGCTCTTTGACTTTTCTAATTTCCCTCTCAAATCCATTTATAAAAAAGGAATATCATTTATAAAAAGAAGATGGTTTCAAAGGATATCCGTATCTTAAACCTCTATTTGGATTAAGAAATTACAAAGTTTCCCATTAATAAATAATGAAAAGTTCATGAAATGACAAATCTCATAATCCAATTGAAAATAAAGAGATTAAACCTTACATGTATTAGAATTAATCTCAAACACAACCTTTTGTTTTCTCATAATCCTTTGGTAGGTCCATTTTAATAACTATTGATGGTTTCTTTTTATTATTTATGAGATGAAGCCCATTCTATCCATTAATGTGTTTTTGTAATTAAACAATATAAATATAATGTGATGTGTAATTTAAAAAATATACTAACTGATTACACCTTTGTTCATTGTAACAATGTAAATCATCCATATATTTAGTTAGCAACATAATATTTTGTGAAACTGCATGATGCAATAGAATAATAAATACATTTTATTATATAGGAATAAGAGACCATTTATTATACAAAATGAGAAAACATAAAGGTCCACACTATTCAAAATGTCAATAAATAATTATTACAATTATTGGTAACATGTTGTCATTCAATTGGGGCAATGTGTCCATTGTCAAACAACATGTCTTACAAAACATAAAGGTCCACACTATTCAAAATGTCAATAAATAATTATTACAATTATTGGTAACATGTTGTCATCCAATTGGGGCAATGTGTCCATTGTCAAACAACATGTCTTACTTTCATGGACAAACATTCCAATATATACAACTTTTAACAAGCAATTTAAATGATCATAATTCCTTGTTGGAACAAATTTCATTGATCAAGTTGTTATCATATCTCATTTCCTATCACTTTCATGGGATATTGTACTTGGGTTGTTTGGAATGTTTTGTTGACTCACTTGTTTTAATGTTACGCCTCTTCATGTTCCATCTACAAATGTAAAAATAAAGTGTAATGAGTATGTTAACATTTATAATATAATATGGGTGGATCTTAAAGTGAGATCAGTTTTCAAGATCGCTGCCCTCCTCTAGGGTTGCTCTCTGCCGCGCAGCTCTAGTCCACCGTCATGGCCACGCCAGGGGGAGGGAATCCCACTCCCTCCTCCCCGATCTCTGCCGAAGAGGCATTTTGTAGGCTGTTAGCGTCGTCCGGGAAGAAACCGGTGGCCAAAGAGGCCCCGAAATTCGTCAAGAAACTTGACACAATACCAGAAATCGCATTGCCAGAGGAGCACTCCATTAAAATCGCCCTGGCTCTTGCTAAAAGAGGTTTGTTTGGCCAATTCATGGGGCTTTGGCCCTCAGCCAAAACCACGGATGACTGGATTCAGCGTAACTGGAGGCCCCATCTGAAGCACAGTGTCACCTTCTATCTGGTGGAGAGAGGATTCTTCGTCTTCGAATTTATCTCAAAAGAAGATCGCGATCTCATCTTCTGAAGTGGCCCCTATTTTATGGGCACCCAAGGACTCTATCTGAACCGGTGGTCTCCGAACTTTGATCCAACAGTTGATGTACCCAAAGAGGTACCAGTCTGGGTAAGACTCCCTAATCTTTCGATCCATTGCTGGAATATTCAAGCCCTGGAAAAAATAGGGAATACCCTAGGATGCTTCATTGACAAAGTAGAGCATAAAGGCCAGTACTCATGCGCAAGGATTTGTGTTGAAGTTGATCTGGAGGCAGGTCTTCTAGAAGCCATCAAACTTTCTTTAGGCTCCTGGTCTCACTTCCAAAAACTTGATTATGAACAACTTCCTTTTAAGTGTCGGCTCTGCCATGAACATGGCCATTTCCAGCACAATTTCCCAAAAGCCCAGCTAGAAGAAGAAGGCGAGGGATGGCAGAGGGTCAAAAGAGGAAAGGCCTCCTCCAAGCCAAATGAAAAGAGAGCTTCAAGCAACGCACAGAAGTCAGATCCTAAAGCCCCGTCGAAGGAACCCATCCAATCTCAAGCTATGATTCAACAACCAGTCACCGCGGCCCTAGGAGCAAGTTCCTCGGTGGTGAATGCCCCAGAAGCCCCTCCGGTTATTGTCATTCGGGAATACACTCCCCTTGATCTCGTTATCCCTGTTGAGATGCAATACACCCAAGGTGCCACCTCGTTGGAGCCAGGGGAAATCCAACCAGAACTGACAAACCCTTTATTTGGAAGCTCTCCTACTCGCGAAGAAGTTGAAGAGGACTCTGACCTAGGAGGAGACACTGATGAAGGATCCACTGAGTCTGGTAGCTCGCATGCAACTCCAGTCAAGAACCCAAGGGGCTAGAAACCAAATAAAAAGAAAAGGGAAGAAATCTCTTACGCAGATATTTTGCAAGGCTCCCAACAAACTCTTAAAGGTATGATGAATACAAGATCCAAGCAAGGCCATGCCTCTAAAGGGGCCATCCCCTCTAAAAGTAAATAATGTGGTACATCTCTTGGAACTGCAGAGGTCTAGGTAGTCCACAGAAAGTTGAAGCAGTGAGAGACTTAGTAAGAATCAATAAGCCTGAGATCCTGCTAGTTCAGGAGACAAAAATGGAGGACGACTTTGTCGTCCATGCAGGAAATACATTCTGGAAAAAAATCTCTGGGGAAGCTGTCAGCTCCAGGGGGGCCTCAGGAGGTCTAGTCACCTTCTGGGATTCCTCCATATATGAGTTGCTTGCTGTTCACAGAACTATGCACTGGATCTACACCAAACTCACTCACAAAGTTTCAGGCCATCAAGTAAGTTTGTTCAACCTCTATGTTCCTATTTTGTTAGCTGAAAAAAAATATTGTTGGGACTCAATTGAAGCGTTCCTAAGCCTCCACAGGCCTGAAAATATAATCATTGTAGGGGATCTGAATGTCACCCTAGATGCAAATGAGAAAAAAGGGGGCTCCATTGTCTGAGATCCCTCTCAGGAATGGGTTGAAGACACCATCTTAGGATGACATCTTGTTGACATAAAACCCTCCAATGGCAACTATACTTGGACTAATAAAAGGCTAGGGCCAGGGCACATCGCGACCCATCTAGACAAGTTTCTGGTCCATTCCACCTTCCTCACCTTGGGGCTACATGGATCGTCCAAAATCCTTCCCAATTGTGTCTTCGACCACAAACCTATCCTCCTTGATCGCTCTGTTGACGAAAACATGGGCCCCATCCCCTTTAGGTTTAGTCCCCTGTGGGTCCATCAAGATGGATTTAGTCACATTGTCTCTATCTCTTGGAGTAAAAAGGTTACTGGAAACCCCTCCTTTATTTGGGAAGAAAAGCTTAGACGACTAAAACATGATCTTAAGAACTGGGCCAAGCTTCATTCCTCCCCAGTCTCTTGCAAGAAAGACGCTCAAGCTGCCTTGGAAAACCATCAAACTCTCATGGAATCTGTTCCCATCACTGAAAGCATTTCTCGGACAGAAAGTAACCTCCATAAATCCTTTTACAAAGCTTGCAGAGTCAAAGAAGAGTATTGGCGTCAAAAATCTAGAATCCTTTGGTTAGCGAGTGGTGACAAAAACACCTCTTATTTTCACAAGCAAGCTGAAGCTAGAAAAAATTTCAAAACAGTGAAGGAAATTTTCCATCAAGACAATCTGGTGAAAGATTTTGAAGGCATTAAACAGGCTGCCTTTTCCCACTTTCAAGGCCTTTATACAGCTCCCCCTGCTGAATCCTTAGACCCATGTGCATATCCCCTCTCACTAATTCCCAAAGTGATTCAAGCCTCTAATAATGACACTCTTTCAGCTCCTATTACTATGAAAGAACTCAAATCTGCTCTGTCCCATATGAATCCGGACAGCGCCCCTGGCCCAGATGGATTCACAGCCAGATTTTATTCTAATTGATGGGATATAATCAAATATGATCTTCTACGGATGGTAAGGAACTCTCAAAGCCACCACAAGTTGGGAGGGAGCACAAACTCCTCTTTCTTGGCCTTGATCCCGAAGGAGAAAGGGGCCTCTAATTTCTCCAGGTTCAGACCCATCTCCCTCTGCAACACAGGATACAAGTTGGTTACCAAGATTATAGCCAATAGGATCAAAACAATTCTGCCGAGGATCATTCTCGAAAATCAAGGAGGTTTCATAAAGGGTAGAAAAATTCTAGACAATGTCATTCTTTTTCAAGAAGCCATCCATTCCAGCGTCCACCAAAAAGAGAAAGGAATGGTTGTGAAACTAGATCTCGCCAATGCATTTGACAGAGTAAGACATGACTATCTCTTCATGGTGATGGAGAATTTCGGGTTTTCCCCTGAGCTCATTGGTTGGATTAAAGGATGCATTTGTTCCCCTTGGATAGCCCCTTTGGTCAATGGGAGATCGACAAAATTTTTCCATGCCTCAAGAGGGATGCGTCAGGGATGTCCCCTGTATCTGCTCCTCTATGCCATTCAGGCCTTTGTGCTCAGCTACCAGCTAAACAACTGTCAGCAAGATCTTTCCCTCCCTGGTCTCTGCATGGCTCCAAATGTAAAGGACATAAATCATGCCCAATTTGCAGATGATACTCTGCTGTTGGGAGGCGTTGGGTTCCATTCTGCAAGGAGCTTCAAGAAGGAGCTAGAAATCTACATTCAGGTCTTAGGAAGTAAGATCAACCTGCAAAAAAGCAAAATTTATTGCTGGAACTGCCCTGAAACAAAAATTGGAAGAATCTCTGGAGTTCTGGAAATGGAATTCTCGCAGAATTGGGACTCATTCAAATACTTGGGTGTCCCGATCTTTAAATCTACCATCAACTCAGCGAAGTGGAACCCCATCATCGACAAGTTAAAAACAAAGATTCAGAAGTGGGGGGCTAGCTGTCTTACCCTAGCAGGAAAACTAGTATTGTTGAAATCTGTTCTTTACAGTATCCCTATTTAACAATCTTCTATTCTTCTGGCCCCCATTACAGCCATCGGTAAGATTGAAAGTATCTTCAAAAAATTTCTGTGGGAAGGAGGGAAAGGAAACCTGAAAAATTTACATCTTGTCAGTTGGGACAAAATCCAAAGACCTTACAGAGAAGGAGGCCTCCAAGTTAGAAGTATTCATGCTCATAATTTAGCTATGGGATCCAAACTCCTTTGGCAACTGGTATCTGGAAGATCTAGCTGGATCAAGAAGATTTTGTGGAAAAAATACTTCACAAGGCAGAGACAACGGTGCTTAGATAAAAATCCTCCCAATAAAAAAGGATCCCCTATCTTTAAACTCTGTCTCAAAGCACTGTAACACTTCAGATCCTTATTGTACTAGATCCCTGGTAATGGGAAAAGAATCAAAGTTTGGGAAGACTCAATCCTTGGGGAAGAGCCTTTGGGGCAAAATCTTAGAATACAAAATATAAAACAGTGGCTTCAGGAGCAGCATGTCTTCACCCTATGGGACCTCTCTGCCTGGGATAATGAAAACAACTGGATTGATTGGAATTTAGGAGGCCATCCCTCCAGGCTTGAAGAGGAGGCAAAGCTTCTGTCCAAGCTTCTGCAGGGAAAAGCCCCACTGAACGAAGCTACCAGGGACAAGAGAGGTTGGGGTACAAAATCTGGAAGTTTCACTACAGCTGAAGGCTATCAATCTTTAATGGCGGTCCCTCATGTTGCCCCAAATCCTATCCACTGGAAGTTCATCTGGTCCACATTGTCCATCCCGAAAGTTGACCTTTTCTGCTGGAATATAGCGCACAGAAGTATCCTCACTACGGAGAATCTAAGGAAAAGAGGCCTGGAAGGCCCCTCAAGATGTTCCCTGTGTAAGAATTATGAAGAAAACATTAACCACTTACTACTTTCCTATCCTTTCTCAAGAGAGGTATGGCAAGAAGTCCTTCCCACGAATATTCCCAGCTTTGATATGCCCGCTATAACTGTTGATCTCCTTTCCAATTGGGTTGATTCCTCTCCCTTCTATCTTGCCAAAAAGGACCTGCTCAAAACAGTTTGGATGTTGCTCCCTAAGTTTGTTTTCTAGAAACTCTGGCTTGAAAGGAACAATCGCCTTTTCAGAAGTGTGGAGAACCCTCCCTCAAAGGTGGCAATGAAAGCCAAAGTTCTCCTTGGAGAGACCCTGGATTACAAACCTGCTTTTTGGAATGCTCAGCCATTAGATGATAGGGAAACTACATGGCTTACAGCTCTAACCTCAAGTGCTCAAGCACCACCCTCTGCCAGGACTCCAGCTCTAGCTGTATGGGAAATTCAAATGAATGAAGAGGACTTTCTAGATTGGAGACTCGCGCAGGAGGCTCACTGTTTGTTTTTCGATGGTGCCTCTAAGGGCAACCCGGGTCCTTCGGGTGGAGGAGGAGTGATCCTCACGCCCCCAGGCTCCACTAGATCCACCTTTTCCTGGGGGTTGGGAGTTCAATCCAATAACATTGCTGAATTTTATGCTCTATGGCAAGGTCTCCAGCAAGCACTCAGTCTAAACATTCAAAATATCTCATTCTTTGGGGATTCCAAACTTGTGGTGCAGGCCATGCGCACGAAGTATAGTCCATCCAACCCCCAAATGAATCAGATCTACTAGAAAATATTGATCTTAGCTGGCAAGTTTCAAACTATAAGCTTCTTCCATGTGCTTCGACATCTTAACAAGCAAGTTGATCACGAGGCCAACTATGATTCGCTCCTGAGCAGGAGCACTATCTCTGTCAATGGGATTGATTCCAACTGTAACATCCCGTGACTTTGACAGGCCTGATCTCGGCCTATGTAATCTCTGCATCCAATGTACCACTGATCTTTGTCCCAGACTTATCCTCATGATCCTTTGGAATATAGCTCAATGCTTATGTGAAACCCATGTCCCATTCGTACAGATCGGGCCTCCTTTAAGCCAAGCTATCAGATCTTCTCCTCAGGCGAGTCACCCTTATCCTCTTGGTTGTGCTCCTTCGGCTTCCCCTCCGGACTTATGGCCAATTTGGTTTCTTTCTCCTCAAAGGAGCCCTCCCTAGAAGAACGGCTGGGTGAACTGGAACAATCGCTGGGAAAGGTCCAGACTTATCTCAAGGAGAAGGGTTTCTTACCAGGCTCCTCCTCTAGCTCAGATGGGGAAATATTGGAACTCGTCAACAATGATCTATGTAAACTCCGAGAAGAATTTGAATCCTCTTCAGAGGAACAAGTTGACCCCAATGAAAGCATCTCCTTCCAACTCAAAGATGCTACGAACACGTTTGGAGACTATGGGAAAAGAATCACTGCTCTGGAGCTCGTCATCAAGAAGATCCTCACAAACCTGGGCATCAAATGATAATTGGATCATCTCAAAACTTTACTCCTCTGCAAATGTGTTTACCAGCTCCTCCATGATATGTTGTTGTAATTTTCTTGACTACAGTCACGTCCCTACCTTTCTTATGCACTATTGCTCCCCACGCACTACTGTTTCAGTGTGGGCAAGTCGTTGTATCAGCTGGATTCCAGTTTTTGTTGACCTGGACCATCATTGGACTCTGCCACTCATGACAGAGCATTATGTCTTGTTCAGGGAATCTCCCAGTGTAGCACAGTCCCTAGAAGCTGATTTTCCGGTCTATTATTAATCTATCCATCAGTTGTGATCCAAAAAAAAAAAAACATTTATAATATAATATGCATGATTACATAAATCATAGATCATAGAATAGCAATGACCGCTTCATAAATAATACACATTATTTTGAAACCACAGTTTATGTTGTTTCTCAAGGTATCTTCTATTGGCTTCACTCCATACCTTCTTTTATCTGAGATTTAAAATATATACATCACAACAAACAATGAAATCTTAAGGAAAGTGTATTAATAACTCACAAACTTTGTGATCAATTGTTTTCTTCCTTGTTGTCCAATCCTATGTGTTGAATGGGTTCCATTTTGTTTTGTTTTCTACAACAATAAAACACTTGAAAATTAATATTCCATGCGAAAATTAAAATATTTATTGAAGAAAAAAAACCAATGAATACATATCTTTGATGCATGTTGTTGTTGGGATGATTCCTCTTGCAATGCAATTATGTTCATTTATTTGAGCTCTCCTTATACACTTATTTTGACATCACTACTCGCATGTTTTGGATATCATGTTGATCATCCATTGGAATTTTATCAATGTTGACGAGAAATGAAAAATGAAATAAAAAATCAATTAATATTTATATTAAATTAAATATAGAAAAAATATCAGTGTATGTTTTTTTCTATTACAAGTTTCATAAGCCTCATTAACCATTGGTATAGAAATACTTATTGTGGTTTTTTAATAAATTTTTTATTGGATTCATTGGATTGATTACTATATCATAATTGAAAATAATTTATATACGTTCTTTCCACTATATCCCTCATAGTTTTATAAAATATCCCCCCTCCCTAACATTAAATTTCGTCACCAATATCAATGAACTTAGGACCAATTCATCATTATTTATATCCTTCATAATTTTTGTTTTCTAAAAATGAACTATAATTCCCTCACTATTGGTCTACACAACATTCAACAAATGTGAAATTGAATGTTTAAAATAGGTCAACAATTATTACTAAGAAGTATATTTATATTAAAAGGTAAAATAAAAATGCATAAACATTTTCATCCATATAATTTCTCTCTTTGCAACATTTTCATAAATCTTTTACATTCTTTTCCACTCAATTTCTAAACAATATTTTGGAGTTTCATCATTTTTTTTTTCTTTTTTTCTCTTATGATATGGAATATCTAATACACATCATTTAAATCTACATATAATTAATATATATTATTTTTATATTAAAAATTAAAAGAACTTTCCATCTTATCTTTTTTAGATGTGTTTCCCTTGCTTTGCTATATATTTTTTCTAATCTTCTAGTAGCCAATTTATATCAATAAAATCCACACATAATAAAATACAAAACTATAGAAATATGTTTTACAATTAAATTAATGAATTTTAAGTTAAAACTATATTCGATTTATGTTGTGCATACAATATAGTAAACACTATATATTTTTTCTAATCTTCTATTAGCCCATTTATATCAATAAAATCCACACTTAATAAAATACAAAACTATAGAAATATGTTTTACAATTAAATTAATGAATTTTAGGCTAAAACTATATTTGATTTATGTTGTATTAATGAATTTTAGGCTAAAACTATATTTGATTTATGTTGTGTATACAATATAGTAAACACATCGATGCACTGAATACAAAAGCATGTGTTGGTGCATAGTTACTATACAATGTGCATTGGTAAAATCAACAATGTTTTCTTAATAACAAACATCACCAAAATAGTGTTAATGTAGCATTTCTCTAACATTTCTCATTTGTGCATCATTATCATATATTGTGCACTACTAAAGTTGGTAATTTTTTAAAAAGGTTGTGCCAAATAATGTACTTTAAATAAAAATGCACTGGTACATTGTTGCTGTACAATGTACAAATGCATTGATACATTGTTACAAAACAATGCACACCATAAACCATGAAATCATTTTTTTAAAATCACAGTGACAGAGTTTGGGGTCCAATGTAATGAATGGTTTCAATCCAACAAATTCCCAAATATTCATATACAAATAAAGAAAGAAAATTGAATATTGATTATCTATAAAAATTCTCATTGCTAAATAATAGAGAGAATAAACCTCCAATACTAGAGTTTGCAGCGACATAAAATGAAAATGAATAAACAAGAATACTAAGGCTAGAGTTTGCAGCGACATAAAATGAAAATGAATAAACAAGAATACTAAGGCTAGAGTTCGCAACGACATAAAATGAAAATGAATAAATAAAAATACCAGGGCCTGTATTCTTACAAGTAACTATAAAACCCTTTGATTTTCTTGAAAATGCACAATAAATAGTAACTGCAATAAATGAAATAGGTATATAATTTTTTTAATCAATTAAGAGTAAATTTGAAATGAATAAAATAGAGTTACATACCTTTAATTTGTCTTCGATAGATTTGGATGTGAGATACAATGATCCTTTTCAAAATTATTTCTTCAGAAAAATATTTCCACTCAAAAAAATTCCCTAGAAAATCTCACTTTTACATTTGGAAAAAGAATGGAATATGGACTAGGGTTGTTTTTATAAATGTAACTTTACAAAATGAAATTTGCGCTTAAATTTTGTTCTTGATATTTCAATGCATTATATATATTCGAATTACGGTGGTACTTATATAATTAAGCACACTGATGTGCTATGTTTACTTAAACATGCCATATAAATAGTTTACAATGAAAATATCATCTCAAACCTCTGCAATTACACTTTGTAGAGGTTTTCCTTTGCAAAGGTTAAGGTTTATTGTCAATGCATATCATAATTTTGTGCACCATTTTATTTAGGATATACACATGCACCACTGCCTTAAATGTGAATTATCAACCCTAGTTATTTAAAAGAGACCTTAAATGTGAAGCTATAATGTTATATGCTTTCCAAATTTGTTTTAAGAATATAGACACATGTTGATTATCTATTTGGGTCAAATGTTTACCTCTACAATTATACTTTGCATAGGTTTTTCTTTGCAAAGATTTATTTTCAATGCATATCATAATTTTGTGCATCAATTCATTTAGGATATACATATGCATCATTGCCTTAAATGTGAATTATATACACTAGTTACATAAAAGAGAACTTAGATGTGAAGTTATAATGTTATATGCTTTCCAAACTTGTTTTAAGAATGTAGACACATGTTGATTATGCGTTTGGATCAAATGTATGGAAAAAAAGTGATAATATCATATGACAAATTATGTATAGTGCCAATTTAATAGGAAGGGTATGGCCCCTTTCCTAATGAAGAGGATGGATAAAATAAAGAGAATTGTACAAAGGAAATATAAGAAAAGGATAATAATAGTCCTTGCCAATCCAATAGGAAGGGTGTGGCCCCTTACCTGATGAGAGGGAAGGATAAAAGAAAGAGAATTGTATAAAGGAAATATAAGGAAAGGATGATAATAGTCCTTACCAATTCAATAGGAGAGGGTATGGCCCCTTTCCTGATGAAGAGGATGGGTCAAAAGAGATAGAATTGTACGAAGAAAGTGAAAGAAAAGGATGAAGATAGTCCTTATTGATCCAATAGGATGGGTATGGTCCCTTACCTAAGATATATTCCAACTAATTCAATATCTTTCCAGGTTCATTAATTTCCCCCTTACCATTTGAAGTAAGTTTCGATTTTATTTATATTTTGATTATATGATTGAATTTATGATTACTTTGAATGTGCATTTTAATAATTATGCATTGAATTTTGCAAGATATTGATTTGAATTTGATTTTAGATGTGCAAGATCTCACTAGTCCAAAAATGTTACAAGCTCTTATCACAAGCAAGATACCACAAGAAAATGGTAGAGCCACTTTATGCTACCAATTGTAACATTCCATATTTGGGCACACATCTTGGGCCAATGTTACTTCACCATGAACTAGATCTCTTTTATGACACCCTAGTAGTGTATGGAAATTCAAAATTTAAAGTGTTCAAGGTGAAACCCCTCCATGTCACACTATCCCATTATATTAATGACCGACTACCTAAATTTGATGATATAATACCTACCACTGCAATTAAGGCTCTAATAGGTTATATAGAAAAGACAGATAAGAAAACTTCCATGTGATTGTTTGTTGAAAACATGGAAGAAAAATCAACTATGTTTCATCCTAAAATGACTAGCTTATATCTCCTTCTATTGAGTTAGGAAAGAGTTATTGTGAACCAAAGTATGATATTCATACTACCAAAAACATCTCTACTAGGAGATCAAAAAAATAGTATGAGCCGAGAGAAAAAAGGTCCAAGTACACATCAAGGTCAGTTGATCAATTAGACAGATCACAAATGCATTATTTGCAAGAGGATTCTCCCAAGAAAGAAATAGATCTAAGTCCTCAAGTGGGATATCTAAATCTAAGGGTAGATCTAAATCTCTCAGAAAGTTTGTAAAGGTTATGTTGGAGATGTGGAAAAGAAGTGCACTTCATGAAGAAATGTAGATCCAAAAACTTTTAGAGAGTAAAGGGATTTGAAGGTGCTCCCTCTACAAAAGAAAATACCTCCAAGGAAGAAGGATGGGTTGTGTACTTGGATTCTTCAAGAACACATGTATATCATGAGGCATGGTTAGTTGAATCAGGTGAATCCTTTCATATGACTCCCCATAGGGAGTGGTTCTATGAATATGAAAGGTATGATGGAGGTAATGTTTTCCTAGGTGATGAATCGACAACCAAAATCATAGGATGAGGAAGATTCAAGTTGAGGATCATAGATGGAAGGATTAGAACACTTCCTAGTGTTATGCACATCCCAGGATTGGCCAAAAATTTGATTTTTGTAAGGAAAATGGACGATGCAAGGGTAAAAACAATATTTGAAAAAGAAACATGTAGGATGGTTTGAGGATAAATGGTGTTGCTAAAGGGAGTTTAGATTGGAACTCTATATAAGATACAAGGAAGCACTATTAGTGATTGGTGCAATGGTTCCATTGTTCTTGATATTTGAGCTGAAGAAGAAAAAACTCCTACAGTCTCTCGAGAAAAGGTTATGTTGTGGAATCAAAGACTGGGGAATATTGGAGAGAATATTCTTAAACTACATGGTAAAGGTATGGTTGAAGGTATATATAAATACACTCTGAATTTTGATTTTTGTGAACATTGTGTATATGGGAAGCATAATTGGGTAACATTCCCTTATGGTGTAATGAGGGAAGAAGGAATTTTACATCTAGTGCACAATGATGTGTTTGGACCTGTGTCGGTTCCATCATTGGGAAAACATGTGTATTATGTCTCATTTATAGATGACTTCTCGAGGAATACTTGGATATGTTTCCTTAGGAAGATATTTAAAGTCTTTGATGAGTTTAAATATTTTAAGGATCTTGTTGAGAATCAAACAGAGAAAATAATTAAGGTGTTGAGGAAGGATAATGGTGGAGAGTTATGTAGGAATGAATTTGAAGAATTCTGTAAGAAATGCAGTATATCAAGGAAGAATACTAGTCCTTATACACCTCAGTAGAATGGAGTTGCAGAAAGGATGAACGTGACGTTGATGGAAAAAGCAAGGTGTGTGCTTAGTGGTGTCAGGTTAGGGAAATAATTTTTGGCAGAGGAAGTGGGTATTGCATGTTAACTGGTCAATCGATCACCCTCATCAACACTGAATGAAAAGACTCCACACAAGGTATGGACTGGTAAGAAACCTTCTCTCACACATCTCAAGGTATTTGGATGTGAAGCCTATATTCATGTTCCAAAGAAAAAAAAGGAGTAAGCTAGATAAGAAGGTTGAAAAGTGTATCTTTATTGGGTATAAATATGGTCTCAAAGGTTATAAGGTTTGGAACCCAAAAAATAAGAAGGTTGTGTATAGTCGATATGTGGTATTTAGAGATATGAAAGATTTTTTCAAACAAGAAGTCCTACCAAGTAGGGAAGAACTAGAGAAGAAAGAATTTGAGTTAAAGGATAATGAATAAGTCTCTCCAGAAGAACATGAATCAGAAGAAGAAGATCCACATACTCTAGTATTGAGGAGATCAGTTAGAGAAACAAGTGACTAGAAAGGTATACTCCACCTAATTTCCATTCAATTTTTTCTTTGTATATTATTTATGATGATCGTAGAACTATTAGGGAGGCATTGGATTTAGAGGATCGAAAACTCTAGAAAAAGGCCATGGTTGAAGAAATGGAAGCCTTGGATAAGAATGAGGCTTGGTATCTAGTGGATTTGTAGACTAGAAGAAATCCCATTGGCAGTAAATGGGTATTTAAAAATAATTTGAATGCAGAAGGCAAAGTGGAGAAACATAAATATCGGTTAGTAGAAAAGGGTTATTCCCAGGTTGAGGGATTTGATTTTAGTGATATTTTTTCTCCTGTTGCCACATTAACCTCTATTATATTTTTTTTATCTGTTGCTACTGCATTTGTTTTTGAAGTAGAAAATATGAATGTGAAGGCAAAATTCCTACATGGGGATCTAGAAGAAGAAATATACATGAAGCCACCAAAAGGCTTTGCTATGAAGGGAAGGAAGGATTTGGTAACTGAAAAAGTCCCTCTATTGTTTAAAACAATCCCCAAGGATGTGGTATCAAAAATTTGATACTTAAATGTTGTAACTTGGCTTCACAAGAAGCAAAGATGATCACTATGTGTATTTCAAATTAATTGGTGATCATTTGATTTATTTGGTCTTGTATGTGGATGACATGTTGTTGGTAGGAACAAAAAGGAGATTATCCAAGATGTGAAAACTCAGTTGTCCTCTAAATTTGACATGAAGAATCTTGGTGCTGCAAAATTCATTTTGGGCATGGAAATTAAAAGGGATGAGGAAAATAGGAAACTCTAGTTAAATCAGAGAAAATATTGCAGAGGTTTAATATGTAGGAATGTAAACTGGTCAGGGTCCCTATTCCTGTAGGTGTAAAGTTATCTTTGGATCAGTATCCAAAGTCACAGGAAGAGGAGGAGGACATGTCTTGTGTTCCATATGCAAGTGTGGTTGGCAGTTTCATGTACGCAGTGGTTTGTAACAGACCAGACATTGCAAATGCAATGGGAGTTTTAAGCAGGTATATGTCAAAACTAGGTAAGGAGCATTGGACAACAATAAAGAGATTTTTCAAGTATTTGCATGGAACTACTAGTTATGGATTGTGCTACCAAGGAAGACCATGTTTGGACAGAGTGTTGGGCACATGGATTTGTGGATACAGATTGGGATGGAGATATGGATCATATAATATCTACAAGTAGGTATGCGTTTAAACCATATTTGGAGGAGAAATCACTTGGATGAGCAAAAGATAGTTTGTAGTGGCACTTTCAACTACAAAATCTGAGTACATGGCAGCAACTCATGAAAGCAAGGAAGAAATGTCATTACAAATATTGTGTTCAGGTATTGGGTTGGTACAACAAGCTGTAAGGAGAGATTGTGACATTCAGAGTGCAAATTTTCTAGCGAAGAACCCAAATTATCATTCAAAGACAAAGCATATTGATGTTCAATATCATATTGTAAGAGATATGGTTGAAGAAAAGAAGGTGTTGTTGATAAAGGTGGACACTTTGAAGAATGTTGCAGATTCATTAAAAAAAAATGTGAGAACTGATAAGTTCTCTTGGTGTAGAGGATGTATGGGCATTTTTTCCTTGGATTGTTGACTACGTAACCTTGTAACCCCTTGTATACAAAGAAAACAACAAGTGGGAGATTGGTGGGTATGTGTTATATTCTTTGCATGGTTAGAAATAGTCTCTACATTCTGTTGGGCGTGCAGGGAATAAGAGGGGGATGGAGCACCCCATTTCTTGAGGGGTAATAAGTAGGTGGGAGCCCCTCTATGTAGGGATTTGGGGGAAGCACCCCCGAAAAAAAAATTGGCGGTTTTTGCGTCGATTTTTGGGCAGTTTTTCGGCATATGGTTTTCGTTGATTGTATTTATATTTCCAGTTAAGAAATTAGGGTTGTTGAATAATATAGGCTATTCGATTAGGGATTTGGATGCTACAGATCCTATATCTATATTTTATTTTAAACAATTTATTATGTGAATGAATATAGAATATGTTGGTTTTCTCGGTTAGGGTTTGCAGGGGAAAAATCTATGTGTAATGTGTGTATTTTCCATTGTATCTTTTTTGTTCTTTTATTAAAAATATGTTTTCATTAAATAATTGTACAAGGTTAAAATCTATACAAACACTTGTCTTCATCTTCTTCTTTCTAATTTTTTTCTTTATTCGGTTCATTCAGAGGCCTTTCTAGTACTTCCTCAAAATACAGGGCTCTTTAGAAGAGATCCTCTATGAAATTAACCTCATGGAAAATTTGTTGTGCTAACTTGACAACCCCTATGTGGTCACATACCAAATTTTGAGGATCGTGTCCTTTCTTTTTTGCAGCACACAAACATATCTCTCCTAGATTTTTGGCATCTTTCTTAGCATGTCGTTTGTTCAATAGAGAGTATTTTCCTATGTGGAGAGGAAAGATTGACCAATATATTTTATTTTTCTTCTGATAAATATGTTGTTGGCGTAGGCCAAGTTTGGGAAGAATCTAAGAAGTTTTGAAGGAATTAAAGAAGCACCGAAAAATAGGGAACCACCCCAGAATTAGAGGAAAAGCAGCGCCAAAAAAAGAGGAAAAAATAGTGCTAGAAAAAGAGGAAAAAGCAGCTCCGAGAAAAGCAGTTAGAAATTGGACAAACTGTTGTGGAGTAGTTGGAAAGTGGACAAGCTCCGACTTGGAGAAATGGTTGGATTGAGGACCAGCCGAGATTAAGTCAAGGATAAAGTGGAAAAACCTAATCCGCTTAGGGTTAGGGTTTTTGTAAGGGCATTGTCCCAGTTTTGTATAAGTAAAATGTATTAGGACTGTAAAGGTTGTTGTTGGTGAGTAGTGAGTTAGCCTTTTTAGACAATCTGATAGTGCAAGAGTGAACATTTCTCAGTGTTGTGAGAACTGTTGCAATCAGTGGAGATTGTGTGTAATGGAGGGATAAATGTATAGTGCGCAACACTTGATTTTGCAGAGAATATGAATAAAGAGCCCAAGCAACAAATCTTTGTGGACGTAGCCCCAAGGGGGGTGAACCATGGTATATCTATGTTTTATGTGACTGCATGCATTGTTTATGATTGCATTTAATTTATTGATTTTTTATGATGAATATGTTTCTTTTTAAAGGAATGAACATTACACAGTAGGAATAAGCTAATATAACCTGCAGAACAACACTAAGTAAAGGAATGTTACAGTTAGTAAATGGATCAGAATCTGGTTTTACAGTAGATGGATACTTGTTTATGATAAAATGTGGCTAGAATGATTAATAAAATTCTATTAGAATAATAGTGACAGTGGTCTGGAGTAAGTTCTAATGAGGGTTTTAAGTTTAACAATGAGTAGGTTAAATTCCTCTAAGAGAAACGCATCTCATCCCCAGGTTGCAGACATTTGAGTCTTATGGCCACCCAAGGAATCCATATTGGGTGAGATAGCATAGTGCACCCCATGTGTTGTGTTTACTTCTGGTATCCAGAAGAGTCAATGGTATAAGGGTTTGTTGGTAATATTGTAGTTAGAACCTGGGTCAGCCCATAGTAAGCCAACAATGGTTCCATTGCAATTTTGGCACAACCAGGTGAAGGAGACATTGATCACCCAATATATTTTTCTAGTAAAAAGTTATCTAAGTCTGAGCATAACTATAATACTATAGAAAGGGAATGTCTGGCTATGGTATATGCCTTAGAAAAGTTTAGACATTATTTATTGGGTCAACATTTTAAGATGTTTACATATCATTTTTCTTTGAAGTACCTAGTTAATAAGCTAGTATTAGGGGCAAGGATATATAGATGGTTGTTATTGTGTTGAGGAATATGATTTTGAAATCATAGTAAAACCAAGGAAACTCAATGCAGGACCAGATCATTTATCAAGAATTACTAATGGAGAGGAGCCAAAGAACTTGGAGGAGAATTTTCCTGATGCTAACTTATTTTCTGTTCATATTGTCGATGATTATTTTGTTGACATTGTTGGATTTTTTAGCACAAGAAGGGCTCCCAAGGAATTTACTGTCACACATAAAAAACAATTGGTAGTGCGCGCTGCAGACTATGAACTGATTGCAAGTCATTTATACAAATTAGGTGTAGATGGAATTATAATAAGATGTGTGATGGAGAATGAATGCTCCATGGTGCTAGCAGAAGCACATAAAGGGATAGCTGGAGGTAACTATGCAGGAAATCCTACAACATAGAAGGTGTTGCGCACAAGATTATGGTGGCCTACAGTACATAAGGACGCAAAGGAATATTGGAAGACCTGTGATGTCTGTCAAAGGGTGGGGAAACCATCTAGAAGGGATGAAATGGCATTTATGCCTCAAGTAATGTTACATGTATTTGATAAATGGGTTGTGGTTTTCATTGGAGCGATTAATCCACCAACAAGGAGATCATGAGATAGATATATCATCAATGTGACATAATATTTAACCAGATGGGAAGAAGCATCCCTAGTGAAGGACTACAGTGCGATTTCTCTTTGAGAATGTGGTGACCATATTTGGATGTCCTAGAATTTTGTTGAGTGATCAAGGAACTCATTTTATTAAAAATACAATCAAAGCTATGACAGAAGAATTTGAGATATATCATCAGAATAGCACAACTTACCATCCTAAGGAAAATGGTACAACAGAAGCTTTTAACAAGATTCTAGAGAATGCACTGACAAAGATTTGCAATGTGAATATGGATGATTGGGATTTGAAGGTATCAATAGTATTATGGGCTTATAGGACTACATGCAAGAAGCTTACATGAGAAACACCATTCAGACTGGTGTATGGGCAGGAAGCAATGGTTCCATTGGATTACCTAGTACCTAGTCTGTGCATTGCAACAATCACCAACATGAAAGAAGGAGGTGTTCCACAGGAAAGATTGGATCAGTTGATAGAGATGGAAGAAGATAGAATTTTAGCAGGAATTCACCAGGAAGTACGGAAAGAAAAGGAAAAATCTTGGCATGATAGGAACATAAAGAAGAAAATATTTAAGGAAGGATATCTAGTTCTCCTCTATGACAGTAGGTATATGCAACACCCTCAGAAGTTCAAAATGCATTGGTTAGGGCCTTATGAGGTAGAGGCTGTCACAAATGGAGGTGTTATGCAAATGAAAGATCTTGCAGGGAAGAATCTCAGAGGGATAGTGAATGGAAATCGACTGAAACTATATCAATACATTCGACCTAACAACCTAAGGTAAAAATAGAAAGAGGAGGTATGCTTGTACATATTGTATATAGTATATGTTAGAATAAAAATATAAAAATCAATAAAAAGAAGAAAGGTAAAAAAAATAAAAAAAGATAGGAGAACATTATAGGTTGTGATGTAATAGAACTACTAGCATTAACAAGTGCGCCACAGAAAAATAGTTGACTGGTATGAAAGTGGAGTGTGCAGGAAAAAGTGAAAATTGTCAGTGTGGAACAACTGCCATTTTGTTGTCCCACTATAAAGTCGGAAAAGGGGGGAAATTTGGTCATTTTAATTTTTTCACTAAGGAGAAGAACGAAGAGCGAGATTTGAGCACGAGAGAGTGCGAAGTGATAACAACAAGTGGAGATTTGTGGTCAACAGTTCAAATTTTTGCAGGATGTTGCCACTGAGAGTCGGAGTGTCGAGCAGGGCCGATAGAAATATGAGAAGTAGTGCTTCGGTGACACAAATAGGGACACAAGAAATTCCCACAGTCGTGGATGTGGATGATATTCACACATTAGAGTATGAGCCTACTACCACGCAGGTGGAGGAGGAATAAACTCGAGCACAGGAGGTCGATCAGCTGGAGGAGGATTCAGAGAGGACAAAATATGACACATCTAGGGGAAAAAGGGTCGCAATAGGGAGAACATGCCACAGATTTAGCACAACAAGGCCTAGAGCCATAAGTAGAGAATGAAATAAAGTGTCAGGCCATACCATAGGTCGGGGTGTCGTTCCCGCATGGGAAGAAGAAGGCATGAGCTAAGAGCAGTGCGCAAGGAATATCACGCACACAGGCATAATTGGAAATCATGATGACAAAAATATCCAAGCGAATGAAGGCTGAGGATGAGATAGTGGGAGGATTAGATACCATAAAATACTCTGATCATGACGTAGAAGATGCAGTGAAATTCCCATATTTCGCGCCGCAAAACTATTTGGAGAGTAGGGGAGAGGGCCCATCAGGTGCGCCACTATTGGAGCCTGCGTAGTGGATCCTGGGGCTCTACAACACATGAATAATTAATTTATTGGATATACCGCACTTCGGGTGTAGTAAACACATCAATGAATGTGTGAAGCAACTCCTAGAAAGGGTGTATGGAGGAATTCTATGGATGGATAGGCCAGTGCCTATCAATGTCGATTTGCTCGCAGCAATCACAGGGCTACCCATGGATGGGGAAAATCTAGAGTAGTACTTAGAGGAAAAAACAAAAGCAAAATCCATCTCCGACGAAATCAAGGAAAAGTATGGCACATAGAGAGGTAACATGAGAATCATGATCAGTGACATCAATGATCCTACAACGATATTTGATACAAGGTTATTAGGTTGAAAATTAATGTGTAAGTGAAGAAATGAGGAAGTACCAGCATGAGTGGTAGAAACTGCAGTATAGTGTGCGAAGGGGAGCTCTATGAGTTGGGCCCCTTATCTACTTAACTCGTTCTTGGAGGATTACAAGGACACGCAATATTGGGAATATGAGTTCCACTACTTATGGTTACTCATCCTCATTGCATTGGTAGGATGGAAATAAACAATATACAATATGTTCCTGTAGAGGATGGGAAAGTGTGGTGTAGCCCGCTACATGTCGCTTCGAATAAAAATAGACCCAAAGGAAAAGAAAATAAACAGTGACGTATATGAACTGTACTTGACGAAGATCCAGAACCGTTTAGCAGATACATGGAGGATTTCCCAAGAAACTATCCATGAATTTTGACATATAGAAATTTTTCAAGCATCACGCCATATGATCCAACCAAGGAGTGGATACATTTGAGTTACTCTAAGATGATGCAGGACATCCATATGGAGTTCAAGGAATGGTCTGAGGAGTGGAAAGTGCGAATGATCCCAAAAACAGTGCCAACAGTACAAACATAAACATAGGGTAGGAAAATCTCCACGCAACAGACATGCAGTAATGGTGCTAGTAAGAAGAAGAATATGACACAAGGTCTAGTGGGGATAAGTAGCCCTATACAGAAGAAAAATAGGACACAGAAGAAATTGCAACATGGTTATGCAAGGAACCCACCATGCACAGAGAAGACACCAAGAAGTATAATAGAGAAGGTGTGAACAGAAGAAATAAGATCAGAGACACAGGAGAAACCTGTGGAGGAAGAAATTGGGTAGGATAAAGACATGGATACACAGATTCCAGAGCCATCCGAGCCATCACATGCCCAAAAGAAGAGAACGGGGAAGAAAGCAAGTTGATCCAGAAAGAAGGTGAAGGCCCATAGAACTCCAATGCAAACATCACTAATAGCAGATGATGTGGAGATGATAGCCACCACGGTCGAATATCGACTCTCAGAAGTATGGGAGAATGCTAAGAATCATAGGGTGTTGATTATGGAGTAGATATAGGAAATGAAAACTACGTTGGAGGAGTTGAAGATCATGGCAGAGAAACAACAGAAAGATAAACCAACGCATACTAGAGAAGGAACAACTTCTAGAGAGACAATGTAGATCACGACGCAGGGGAGTGTAAATTTCATCATAACACCTGAGATGTTGTTCATTGATGAGGAGACAGTACAAAATCCCCTAAAATACATTGAGACATTAGACTTGGATTTTCCCAAGATTACAACAAAGGTTCTATATAAATTACAGGTTAATGTTGCACAAGATATTCAATCTAGGGAATGTTCTGATTTGATGAACTTATAGTTGGTGTAGGAAGAGAATACCTCAATGATGGAGGCAGTTAGCCAAGAAGAGAAAGTGAAGAATATAGCACAGAAAAAATTGGACGATATGGAGAAAGAGATAAATGTAGTATTTCAATCCATCTTATACATCGTAGAATTAGAGGGAGCATCTTCGGAAGAGAAGATGAGGAAAATAGCGCAGACTTTGGAGCAGTATAAAGACCAGATCAATGAGATAAAGTAGCATGCAGTACCTACTACTCCTTTAGAATTCAGAGCGGAAATAGAGCATGATGTAACAACATCTACAAAGAACATCGTGCAAAATATACATAGAATGACAGAACTGTTGGAAAGGAGCACCCAGTTGTGGACACATCTCTTAGAGGATTGGAACCTACAAGAGCTGCAAGGGAAGGAAGACAAACTACATGAAGCAATGGCAGATGTAAAGTAGCGAAAAAAGACAATGCCACTGCCAGAGAAGATAAATACTGTTGTAGAAATGAAGAGCCTACACGAAGAAGAAAAAGCGGTGTAGGCACATAAGATTGCAAGACAGGCTCAGTTAGAACCCTTGTGGGATAAGGCAGAGAAGTTGGTCGTGGAGATCGATGTAGCAAAATTGAGCATAGATCAGATAGTCTTGGACGGGGGATAGATATTAAGACATCCATTCACCGCGCAGGTGGTAGAATACATGACAGATAAGAGTAGCCAGGCTCAATAGCAATGCCAACGGATAACATAGATGTACGAAGCACTCACACAGGCATAAAAATGTGTTCGAGTCCATGAGTGATTCAGGACAAGTCACATTGTCATTATTGGGGGCCTATTGGCAAAGGCCAATTTTGGGAAGAATCAATGAGATTTTTAAGGAATTAATGTAGCACCAGAAAATAGGGGAGTGCATCAAAATTTGAGGAAAAGCAACATCGGAAAAGAGGAAAAAGAAGCGCTGAGAAAATAAGTTAGAAAGTGGACAAACTGTTGCGGAGCAGTTGGAAAGTGGACAAGCACCGACTTGGAGCAACAATTGGATCGAGGACCAGTCGAGATTAAATCAAGGAGAAAGTGGATAAACCTAATCCTCTTAGGGTTAGGTTTTTTTTAAGGGCATTGTCCCAGTTTTGTGTAAGTAGAATGTATTAGGACTATAAAGGTTGTTGTTGGCGAGTAGTGAGTTAGCCTTTTTAGACAGTCTAATAGTGGACGAGTGAAAAGTTATCAGTGTTGTAAAAATTTTTGTGATCTGTGGAGATTGTGTGTAATGGAGGGAGAATTGTACACTGCGCAGCACTGGATTTTGCAAAGAATATGAATAAAGAGCCCAAGTGACATATTTTTAGTTTCCAGAAACCTAACAATCATTAGGATAAAAATAACGTGAGAATGACTAATCTTTTATACTAGAACAACAATACATTTATAGGAAGAGGAATTAAGGTTTTTAGGGTTTTGACCGTAACAAGTTTCTTACCCATTCGTAGTTGCCCACGAGCTCAACTATCAATGAGTACAATTGCTCCCGGTAATCAATATGCACTGATTAATAAAGGCAGTATACGTTTGGATATACATCATTATATTTAAAAGAATTTACATTCAAGTGTGTATATTCTATCTTATACAACATTTACATTTATATTGAATAATTTTATACCAACATTTTTTATTCCTATATCATTAAAACTATTGGCATTTTCATGAAACCCCTTCCCATATCATAAGGTATATGAGATTTATAAAAAAATTAACATCTTATAGGTTGAACTATGAGATTTATGTGAAGACGTATATTCTATAGTATACATTAAGACATTTGAAAAAGTTTAGGATACACACAACTTGTGCTTGAAGCATATCCCTTCCTTTATTACAAGGTGTCTTATCATTTATTGATCTCATATCATTATACATAAAACTCAATCATATATCTAATTGAATCGATAAACTTGTTGTAATAACACTCATGACACTTTGTTTAACATTATTCTTTATCCACATCCATTTTTGTTCGGACAATATTTGTCCTCTCAACAATCTAGTGATCCTCATCATTCCACACAACATGATCTAATTCTCCACTAACATGAACTCATCGCCACCTATTTAAATTAATGATTAACCCCTTTTCTTCCCCCTCCCTTCCATACAATTAGTGTCATTTCTAAAAGTGTTGAAATTCTCTAGTATGTATGTTCACCCCAACTACCTCTAACATCTTTGTCAAACTATCTCCCATTGTCCCCACCCTTGCAATTTCCTTTTTGGGAAGGATATGTGCCAATCACAAGTTCAACGCATCTCAATTCCTTACAAGATGGGTTATCAAATACACTCAACTTGTGCATGGGACATATCCCTCACCCTCCTTCATCCCCTTAATGGGTTCTTTCCCATTAACCCTTTTCTTCCCACCCATCATAATTGAAAATGATGATGACATCGTAAATGCCCCTCCATATAAAATTTTGAAGTCAAGTTTAATAGGTGCTAGGTTCCCCACAAGTCCTCCCCACCTCCTCCCATCACTTCCCATTGCCTCCACTATTTCACCTAGCTGCATTCTTCGCTCTAGCCTCTTCATCCGTGACAATCTTAACCTTTAACAATTCCATTAGGCTCCCCTATATACATATTACCAAGAAAGGTTCTAAGATGTATTTTAGGGATCAAATTGTGTTAGGAATATTTTTGAATAGGCTTACTTAGAGACTATTTGATAAAGGGTTGATACAATTCTGCCTCATCTTGTTGCACCTAGAGGTGCATTTTACTACCCAGTACTAGGTGGATGTGTGAGTCCTTGCCTAAATTATGTGTGATTCCTTGCCTAAATTCAATGTGGAGCTGACACGTGTCACTCTTAAATAATAATAATAAAAATTAAGTAAATGAAATTTATATATGTGGGCTCTAACCCTTTTTAGAGTGCAAAAGGAAGGGTTTGCACCTAGAGAAATTTGATCCCTTTCAATGCAGAAATTAAGATGGGTCTATGCTGGTATTACCCAAAAAAAATGTGAGATTTAATCAAATAATTGTGTATTCTCAACTTATTTATTTTTGGTTTATGTTAAATTTATGAAATATTTTATCATACATTTATAAATTTGATGATGGTGTAAGTTAATCTTGTAATGAATGTACCTTTTTCATGTGATAAATGTGACAAAAATCCAATATAAATTTTAAGGAGAAGCATAATTCTACGGTGATTTAAATATCTTTCTATAATGAAACAATGTATTTAGGGTTTTACCTTATTGCAAATCCACAAGAATTTAATCCTCTTCGAAAGTTTACAATTTAGAATCAATTCTCTTTAAATCAAATATTGACATATTGTTTAATTCTTAATTTTTTTTACGTCCTTAATTTTTTTTACGTCCTTATTTCACTAGTGTATATCTTTATTGACATATTGTTTAATTCTTAATTTTTTTAAGTCCTTATTTCACTACTATATCTCTTTCTTGATTTTAACAAAGGAAAACACCATTCTTAAATATTTCTATTAAACAATAACACAAAAATATTAACACAAAATTTTTAGAATCGCAATGCATAGACATAGAAAAAACTGTAATACAAATTTGTGAATTTCCTTTGAAAATCTATGCATATCCATTTGTGCATTTCCGAAAATAACATTGAGAAATTACAATAATGGGTGCATTAAAGGAGGGCATGCAAGCCATCTAATCTCCTTAAGCTCCCTCAATCAGCTTGAATTTATAATATTTTTTTTAAATTGCCACTGTAAATGATGCCGGCTAGTATCATGTAAGAGACCATGAAATTTTATGAAGAAATAAAGATGCCCTGTAGTATCATGTAAGAGATCATGAAATTTTATGAAGAAATAAAGATGTCCTGTATTGTTTTTTTCAATAATGTTGTGTCACATGGTTGTGCCATGACGTGGCGTATTACAAGTATGTATAGCTTTTCCACGACGTGGCGTATTGCAAGTCTGTGGTAAATTGCACGTCTATCATTATCATCGATTCCTAGAGTGGTACAACGAGACATTCTATTTATGTTTCTTGAGTTGGTTTTTTAATTTTTTTTAATCAAAGGTATGTTTGACGATGTTTTACACGTGGTCTTTTGGTGTTCATGTTAGTTTTAGCGTTTCCACCCATTAGCCCTTAACAATGTCTATTAGTGTAAACATTGAGAATCCTTTGTGTTGGGATTGCTTGTTTTTTAACCACTACTATTTTTTTATTGATTTAGGGTAAAGATGAAACTACAAATCCATCCCCAACATCCTTTCACACTAGAAGTAAAAATCTATCATTGGCACACTTTGTTGAAGATGTTTGAATTTAGAAGACTTCCCACTTAAAATGTTTACACCTTGTTGACATGAATATATATATCTATTGTGAACATTGGGAGTTCACCTAAAGATAAACTCATTTTCTTTGTTTGAGATAGTAAACTCCTCTTATTTATGGTTCGGTTATTAAAAACTAAATCTTAATTTAAATTTTAAGTGAAAAAAACAAGAATATGGAACCAAAATATAAGATTTCCATTAATAACATAAATTAACATTTTATATAATTCATAATACAAATTTCAATACAACAATCAAGATAATAAAGTATGTGATAAAATTACTAATTTTAATTCCACATCCAAATATTAGAAACCACAAAAGGCCAACGTAAGAATAACTAATGAAAGCATCAGAAAAGTCTACAACATAACTAAACATTTTTATGGTAATTCTAGCAAAATGACACTTATTACACAAATTTTCTTAGGGGTTTTGTGAAGGAGGAAGATAAAATTCTGGTATTAGAAAAAGAAAGGAGGAAATTGGTTCTACTAAGCCATGAGGAGGAAACCTGTAGACAAAAGAGTAGGATTAATTGCTTGGCTATAGGTGATAGAAACACTAAGTTCTTTCATGCTTATGCAAATTCCAGAAAACAAATCAATTCAATCTGGAATAATAAAAAGGAAGATGGAACTGTGATCACAAGTAAACAAGGACTACAAAATGAAGCAACTGAACATTTTCAACATGTTTTTAAGGCTCGGGATAATCTCACTATTTCCAATCAATTAGTAGTAATCAAGAAGTATCCAAGGATTTTCTTAGATGAGGAAGGCCAAAGATTGGCAGAACCAATTACTTTAAATGAAATCCTGACAACACTTAAAAGTTTCAAAATTTCAAAAAGTCTTGGGCCGGATGGTTGGACTGTAGAATTCTTCCTAGCTTTTTTTTATCTAATGGGTAATGAAATATTGGAGATGGTTGGAGAAACTAGGCGGAAAGGTAGGGTTATTGGTACTTTAAATGCTACCTTTTTGGCACTTATTGCTAAGAGTGATAAACCATAAACTTTTGAAGGATATAGACCAATTGCACTTTGCAATTTGGTGTATAAGATTATTACTAAAATTATTGCTACTAGAATAAAAACTGCTATGTCAATTAGTATTTCAATGGAACAATTCGGCTTTTTGGAGGGCATACAAATCACAAATGCCATTGGAGTCGTACATGAAGCCTTACACAACATTAAGGTAAAAAATATCAAAGCTTTGGTCCTCAAACTAGACTTGATTAAGGCATATGACAGAATGGACTGGGGATTTCTAAGGTTAGTTTTATTACAGGTGTGTTTGAGTCTAGAAACCACATATTGGATTATGGGGTTTGTAATTTCTGAAAATTTTGTTGTGTTGATCAATGGTAGGCCTACCATATTTTTTAAAAGTTCAAGGGGATTGAGACAAGGTTGCCCATTATCCCCATTACTATTTCTACTTGTGGTAGAAGGGCTGAGTAGAATTATACAATCTAACATGTGAAGGAAAAGAATATATAAGGTGTTTTACTGGCTAAAGGGTGAAAAATTACACATTTGATGTTTGTGGAAGATGTTATACTTTTTGGGAATGGAAAAATCACAGAATGGACAGCTTATAAGGAGGTCCTGGATCTTTTATGCAAGGCGACATGAATGAATTTCAGTCTACAAAATTATTTATTTCTAGAAGTAGACTTGTTAGATGAGGAGATTGTAAGCTTGAATGAGATCATGGCTTTTGAAGTAAAACCTTTAGATGTTGGTTTCTAGTACCTAGGGTTTTTCATAAAACCAAACTGCTATACTAGGGCTGACTGGAACTGGCTAGAGATAAAATTTGAAAAAGGGATCTCGAACTGGAACCATAGGTGGCTTAATCTAGGGGGAAGGGTGACACTTGTAAAAGATGTATTAGAAATCATACCTGTGTATTGGCTTTCCCTGGCTAAAATACCAAAAAGTCTCATAAATAAAATTAGGAGGAGAATGTTCAGTTTTCTGTGGACTAGTAAAAAAGTAAAAGAAGGGATGCATTTGCTAAGTTCGAAAAAGATTGCAAAACCAAAACAGGTAGGAGGGTGGGGTATAAAAATATCTTTTCTTTCAAAAAATATTTGGCAGCTAATTTTTTTTGGAGGTGTCTAATGATGCCTGGACTTTGGCATGAGGTGATTCATAAAAAATACCTTAAGAAGAAATCTGTTGTTGAATGGTTCAGGGATGGCCGAAAAAAATGGAATGGTATTTCAAATAGTTGGAGAGCCCTTACATCACCATTAACTATTATTACTTATTGGCTGGTTTGGAAGCTTGGTAATGGAAAGGATATCGGAATTGGGGTTGATCCAATGATTAGATCACAAAATTATTATAAACTAACAAGGAATCTCATAAACACTTTGAAGGCACAAGGTATAGAACATCTTGCACAAGAAGGGACAAATGATCTAGATGATACAAGTTATATAAGATGGAGAAAGGCATAATATTTAAGACCAGAAGGAGAACAGATAGAGGAATGGAATAAGTTTGTAAAGGGACTAATTGGTTCAGGTTTTGTATTAAATAATGAGTAAGATACCTTAATGTGGTCATGGGATACTAAAACAGGACATGTAAGTGTCAAGCTAGCTTATGATGTACAAGTGATGGAGGATATGGAGGAAGAAACATCTTTCTGGTATAATGAAATTTGGAGGTGGCAGTTACCTCTCAAAGTCATTCTTTTTAATTGGTTAATGATTGAACAGAAAATACTTAGATGGGATAATCTGATCAAAGAAAATTGATTTTACCCAAGAAAGACTGAACCTCTTTCTTAGATCTAGGAAAAGATAAGGTTTGGATAGCCTCTATTCTGCTTGGATCAATTCTTACCCCTTCTGCTGACACAATGTGTCCCAATAATTTACCTTCCTTCATGGCAAACAAATATTTCTTAGGATCGAGAGAGAGACCAAACCTTATGCACTTCAGGAAGACCTTCTTCAAATGATGACAACGCTCTTTTTCATAATTTGAGAACACTGTAATGTCATCCAGATAGATGACTACAAATTTGTCTTTCTCCCTAATAAAGGCAATTTCCATGGCTCACTGGAAGGTTGCTCCTGCATTAATCGGTCCAAAGGGAATTTTAGCATACATGAATGTTCCCCAAGGAGTAGTGGAGGTTGTCTTCTCTCTTCAGGAAGGACAGAGATCTGATTTTAGACAGAGAAGCCATCAATCATAGACATCCTAGATGAACAAGTCACTCTATGCAAAATGTGCTCCATCTTTGGCAAGGGGTAGTTATATTTTTTGGAGCTCCTGTTCAAATTCCTGAAATCAACACATAACCTTATTTCCCCATTTTTCTTCCTCACATGGACCAAGTTAGCCACCCATTCTAAATATCTCAAAGGAATAATGATCTGGGCATCCAACAATTTTTTCACTTCTTTTTCCATAATAGGCAACAACATGGGATTTATTTGTCTGAGTTTCTACCTAAAAGGCTTGGCCTCCTCTTTCAAAGGGATATTATGTTTGATGATGTTGGTGTCATATGTTCTTAAATATTCATATTTCCAGGAAAACACATCAACAAACTCTTTCAAAAGCTTGACATACTCTGCCCTTTGTTCCTTTGACAAACTGTTGGACAATTTAACATACTTTGGATCCTCTTTTGTTCCTAAATTTCATTCAGTCACATCAACATTTTTAGTTGAACCTTTAATATTTACAGCCACATCATTTCTATCAAACAACCTCTCCAAAGGGACAAGTCCTTTTGAAACATGGTTATTGGGTAACTGAACAATATGATGGTCAACAATTTTATTCAGAAAAATATCAGCATGTGGGTGTTATTCAACATCATGATCTTGATCAATATGTAAAGAAGAAAATTCATCCACAGTCTCAAGAAATCTTTTTATCTCAAGATCATTCTCAAAAACCTTCCAATGTTTGACATTGTCAGGAATAGAGGGTCTATACTTTACTTCCACCTCATACTTGAGTTTGGGGGGAAAAGGAACCCTAAAATTACGTCCTGAGATAGACAAGGAATCTGACATAGTGTTCTCCTCTCTTGGAACAAATGAGGTATTAAAATCCAAGAAGAAACTATCAATAAGATCCCAGACTTCATTTATGTAGGTCCTCAACCTGGGGTGTTTAGCTTGATACAAATTTTTGACTTGATGAACAATTAACTCAACATCTCCAAACATTGCTAGCTCTTCAATCTTCATGTCTTCAGCATCCCTCAAACCCAAAACAAGAGCCTCATATTCTTCCACATTGTTTGTTGTTTCAAATTCCAGCTTGTAAGATAGAGATATGGTCTCTTGGGTAGGGGAAATAAAGACTAACCTAGCACCATCACTCTCCCTAGAGGAGGATCCATCAAAAAAGATCTTCCAAACAACGGTATTAGGAGGAGGATATTCAAAAGAGTTAATAGTCTACTTTATGATTTCAATAAGTGTTTAAGGAGCATCAATGAGTTGTAACATACTAGTTCCTAAATTAGTATCAACTGCAAAAATGGGGTGGCTGGTAGGATTTTTTTCATCACTGATAATGTAAGCAAGTTGTGCTTCCCTATAAAGCCTTCTATGTTCTCCCCCAAACACAGGAATGGTGGAATATGAAAGATCCATTTACAAATTCTCCCCTATCCTTTTGATCCAATATCTAGACAAGAGCATTCCAAACTTAGGGGGGACATCATCCACCACAATATCCATGACCACACTTTTTATTGGCAATTGGAACAAGGAGACAACTAGGTCTTTGATAACCCCAAGACACTTGACCTTCCTGGAATCAAATGAGTATAGGTCATGGTAGACTTTTGTAACCTCCAACCCAAGCTCATTCATGACAGTCTTAGGAATGATATTATGAGATGCCCCTGAATCCATCAAACAATTGTGCAACACTTTATCATGAATGTTTAATGATGTAGAGAAAGGAGGGGAAGAGTCATCCCTATCCTCTACCAAAGGTCCTAGTATGATAGCTAGTTTTTCATCTTGGAGGTTGATAGAATCTGTGGGATAAGATGAAGGTTCAGGCTGCAACATTTTGGAAAGGTACCTTTTGAAATCCTCATTCTTAACTAGCTCCAAAAAAGGTACATGAATTTTAATCTTTTGAATCTCATTCTCAAAGATAAAAGAGTAGGGAGGCTTCAAAATCTCCTTAACTTCTGGGTAGGGCTCTTAACCAGTGCCTGGGGGTTTTGTGCCTCTTTTTCTTTGTTGCTATCTACCATATCCTTAAAAATATTCTTTGTTCTAGTAGGCTCGTCAAAAATGTCAAGTT
Source organism: Picea glauca (assembly GCA_000966675.3). Taxonomy (NCBI): domain Eukaryota; kingdom Viridiplantae; phylum Streptophyta; class Pinopsida; order Pinales; family Pinaceae; genus Picea; species Picea glauca. The sequence goes on from JZKD02S2080147.1 coordinate 1,237,217, forward strand.
TCCCCTCTTTCTTCTTTGACCTTAGGTTGTATCTATTTGGATTGGCATTGGTCCTTTCCCCTTTTCTCAGCTCATTTAGTTGGATATTTATGAGAGACTCTTCATATGCAGATTGGGTTAAATGAGGAGATGAAGAGGTGTCACCAAGACAATGGATTTTAGGATCTACATCTTCTTTCTCTCCTTCTTCATCAGTAACAAGGTTATTTTGGAGAGGGGCTTGGATTTTTTTATCATACCTATCCCTATTTCTTTGATCTCTTTGGATGACCTGAGGGGCATTATTGGGTCTTTTGAAATTTCCCCTATTATCAACATTCTGGGTGTTCCTGTAGCTTTTCTTTCCTTCAAGTTTCATTTTCTCTATTTCTGCAGAAAGTGATTTTACCAATTTTGTCAACTCATCCACTTGAGGGTAGGAAACTGAGTAATCAGAGGTTGAAGCTTAAGCCCTACCTTTTTTTCTATCTCTATCGTATTTACTCCTAATTTTTTCAGCTACCAATATATTAGACTCTACTTCAAGGGTTGCATCTTGCATACGAGCTAAAGAGGTAGCTCGTCTTTCTCTCAATAGGAGGAAAACCTCAGGGTCAAAAGCGTTGGAATAAGTAATCTTGGAAGAGGTTTATGTAGGCTTTATTTCAGTGGGAATCTTATTGTACATCTTATTAAATATTTTTTAGAAGTCTGAAACAAATTCCCCCTCTTTCCTCTTAAGTGACCCAAATTCTGTAATATAATAAAGAAAATATTTTGTATCCCCCCAATGTATCAAGAATGAATCATCCAAAGCTTCAATTCTAGCAATAGATCCAAGATTCAAACCCCTAAACCATTTCCTAGCCTCACCATCAAGGCTCTGTACAAAAACTCTCATCCACACATCTTCACTTTCAATGTTAAGATTATCTACATAACTATAAAAAGCTAAAAGGTGTTCTTCTGCAGTTATGTCTTCCTCCCCTGTGAACTTGGGCATGTACTTAAGGTAGTCTCCAACTAGGAGAGAATTCATAGGCTGAGGTAAAACAAGAGGGGCACATATAGCATCCACTATGGAATCCATCATGTTTCTAGGAAGATTAGCACCTTCCATTGGGATGTGAACTATAGGAGAACAAGGGGGAGATGGAGTTTGGACAAGTAGGAATGCAACTGTGTTTCTAGAGGAAAGGGGAAACTATTGAGTGTTGGAGGAGAATGGTATGGGGTTGAAGGGAAAATAAGTTTCCCCCTCTTTAGATACATCAACTTTGATAGGAGGAGGAGTAGGAAAAACCCAAGTGGGAAAATCTTCTAAGCTCTTGGGTCTAAACCACTTTACAATATCAAGGGAAACAAGAGTTTCAAAACTTTATTCTTCCAAATGAAGACTACAAGGGGGAGGTTAAACAATAAAGATTTCAAAATCTAAACTTCTGGAAACTCCAGAAGATGGTATAAAAGGAGAACTGGATACAACTACTGGAGTTTTAAAAGAAGAATCATGTAAATTACTAGAATCGTCTGGTACAACAATTGGAAGTCCTTCTTGAGAGGTCTTTCCTTTTTTGATAATATTCTATGGGTTAGCTTCAGGTGTTTCCAGAGGTAGTTGTGGAGTAGCCCTCGTGTGTCTGCCTTTGGGAGCCACAACTAAAACAGTGGAGTCGCTAGGTGCACGTTGCAATCTTCAAGGTACAGATTTCTAATGCACCTTCAGAATCACAATTTATTTGTCGTTCAATCCCAGGGAAATGTGTTCAATTTGTTCCCTGACAATGGTGCCATGAATGTTGGTGATGAGAGTCACCCTCAGATTGCAGGAGGGTAAGCCCAACACCCATCAAAATGTTTGTGGAGGTAGGTTTATGAGTGGAGGTCAAATGGACAAAGCTCAATACAAGAATGTTTTAACATAGAAACTAGACAAGCAATGCGTAAGGAAATACGATCCTCATTAACTTTAGTCATTGGTTTAAGGATAAAGGTGAGAAGAAGGAAGACTTAGTGAGGAAAGTGGACAAGTATGCCATGAGCATACGACCTTCAAGAAGTTTGGTGCAGAAAAACTCAGGCACAAGAGCACTCTTGAATTTAAGTTTAACATACTGAAATATATCACAACAACATTATAATCAAACCTCCATTATAATACAACTACAACATCTCGTCTGGATCATCCATGCACAAGCATTTCAGCATAAGAGGAAACATGACAACAAAATAAAATACCGAAATAGATCATAGCAACATTATAATCAAACCTCCATTACAATACAACTACAACATCTCATCTGGATCATCCATGCATGAGTGTTCCAGCATAAGAGGAAACAAGATAATGAAAGAAACTGACCTATATTAATGAGAAAGTCTTAGGTCTCATACATAACCAGAGAAAAAATATGATATCAAAATATTACAAAATAGGGAGCTCTGCTCAACCATCCGACCCCATAACAAAATTTTGAATTGATCTATTTATACTCATATCAGTGGACAACCGCTAGGAGAGTCATATGGCCATCCTTTCCAAAGATTTGCATCTGTGCATCCTTCTGTCAGACTGTGTGTGTTTCCTCCTGTCAGATGAAAACTCAGATCAGTATGGCCTTGCAGGAAAAACCGTTCATCGTGGTACCTCGGGCTGACAGTTCTGTCTCCTCGGCTAGAGCTTCCATGCCTTCTATTTATGGAGTGAAATGAGGTTTCAACTACCATTCCTCATTCATTAACTAAATTATCCTCAGGATCGGGACGTGGCTTGATGGCTAGGGGGTGGCCACGTGCTACTAATGGAATCAGTGCTAGACAAGCACGTGATTTTGAGGTCGTCGAAAGTGGTTTGGACCCACACCGCTTTTGGGCTTGAAATGCACCACCTTCCACCATGTAGCTCTCTCGCGATACCTTGGTTTGGATTTCGGCCCGCCCAAGGAATTTTAACGCCCGAGCATGTTGCGACATTGAAATGAATTGTGGCCATTGATCTGGTCGTGATCTGCGATCTGGGCGCACTTGCTATTTTAACGCCCCCTCCAAATCTTTATCCACCTGCCAACTATGGAATCCTTCCAACCACGTTTAGATATGGCACTAAATTGAAATTCACAGGGGATATCTACCATGGAAAACTGCACTCGCATGTTCTCCTGTGCTCATGACTGTCACATGTGACCCTTGATGATTTCATGTGATAAGAATTTCCACCAAAGATGGACATTGATTTATCCATTGATTTGGTGCTAAGAGTTTCCCCAATGTCCAAGATTACTTATAGGATGGGCACACCAGAGTTTAATCTGCACGGATGTAGCTTCAAGAACTTTTGAATAAGGGGTATATACAACCAAGTGTGTCACATTGGGGTTCCCCAATGATTTTTTTGAAAAATAAACATGGAACCTTAAGGCTGTACATTGATTTCATACGGCTGAATAAGGTAACCATAAAGAACAAATATCCTTTTCCAAGGATTGATGATCTATTTGGTCAGTTGAAAGGTGCAAGAATATTTTCCAATATTCACTTGATGTCACTCTATCATAAAGTGAGAATAAAAGAAGAATATATAAAAAAAGTCAACATTCAGGACAAGATATGGGTATTATGAGTTTGTGGTGGTGCCATTTGGGCTACCAAATGCACCATTTGTCTTCATGTGTTTGATTAATGGAGTGTTTGGGGAGTATTTTGACAAATTTTTTATTATTTTCTTGGATGATATTCTCATATAGTTAAAGAAGGAGGAGGAGCATGAGAAGAACTTAACGATGGTTCTACAAGTATTGATAGAACACTAGTGGTATTCCAAGTTAAGCAAGTGCATCTTTTATCAAAGGGGGATTCATTACTTGGACCATATTATTTCAAAGGAAGGGATAATAGTTGATCCTGAGAACATCGATGCCATTAAAGGATGGATAACACCAAAGAATGTTACAGAGGCCAGATCATTCATGGGACTTGCAGGTTATTATAGAATATTCATTAAAGGTTTTTCAAAGATTGCAAACCCAATTATTTCCTTGCAAAAGAAGGGTGTAAAATTTCAATGGAATTTTGAATGTGAAGAAATATTTCAACAATTGAAGAATATTTTTACAAGTGCACCAATATTGAATATTGCAGACCCAGATGAAGATTTTGTTATATGCACTAATGCATGAAAGGGAGGGCTTGTTGGAGTCCTCATGCAAAATGGGCATGTGGTATGTTATGAGTCAAGGAAGTTGAAAGAACATGAGCGGATATATGCCACACACAAATTAAAGTTGGAATACATAGTCCATGCCTTAAAAATTTGGAGGCATTACCTCATGGGAAAAATATTTGAGTTGAGAACATACCATAGTGGTCTGAAATATTTATTTGGACAACCAACCTTGAATCTCAGACAAATTAGATGGTTCGAATTCCTCAGTGAGTATGACTTTGATATAAAACATATTAAAGGCGAGGAAAATAAAGTGGTTGATTCACAAAACAAGATATTACATGAGATGCATGCTACATCCATTATCATGTACAAGTCTGATTTAAAAGATATAATTTTAGAGGTTGCAAATCCAGATCAACATTATTTGCAAATAGAATAAGCATTATAACAAGGTAATTTTCAGCTGGAATTTAAAGATTTTGAGTTGAAAGAGGATGGAGTCCTCATGTACAAGGGAAACGTATCTGTGTAAAAATCCAACGAGCTAAAAAAAATAGTGTTGATATAAATAAACAATGTGCCATATGTTGGGCACCCAGGATATAAAAATCAATTGTAGTTGTAAGAAGCCAATACTTTTAGCGAGTAATGAAAAAAGACATGTTGGGTATGTGTTATATTCTTTGAAAGATAGATCCCATGTACTTTACACCGATATGGAAGCTTCACGGGGTGGGATGGGTCCGTGGGGCCCCCTTTTTGAGGGGGTACCCCGTTTTTTGTTTTGGCGGTTTTTTGCATCTATTTTTGGTGGTGTTTTACAACATGGTTTTTGTCAATGGTTTTATCATTTTGGTTAAGGAATTAGGGTTGTTGACTAATCTAGTTTATTGATCCAGGAGGCTCCCCAGGTCTAGAAAAGGCTCAAAAATGAAAGTTCTCGGAATCGAACGAAACCAATTCCATTGTGACCGACTCGTCGCGCCGATTTCGACCATATATTTACTTCCTCAAAAAGACATTTTATGCGAGAGTTATCACACTATGATCATTTTCCCAAATAACTAAAAAGTCAACAGGTCAACTAGAAAAAGTCAATGATGATGTCATCATGACATCATCATGCTAACATCAACAAAGTGACATGTGGCAACATAATAGCAGGGTGACTGGGCAATGACAAGGACCAATCCCACTTCACCAAGTGCTACATGGTGGACCAATACAGCATTGAAAAGTGGCATCGTTAAGGACCAATGAAAGGGTGCCACGTGGCCCAGACATGGGCTACCACATGGCACCCCATTGCTAGTTGAATGGAAAAATTATTTTGGAGCTCAAGGGGTTCGACCCCATGACCTATTGGCAATGCAAAGTCTTGGGAGAGGTCCAATGGCCAACGCGCCAACACATGTTCTTGTTATTTAAAACCCATTTCATACTATATAAAGTGTAATGGTAAAAGAACGCAGAAGGGGGTTGGGGCCAAGCCCCAACCCGTGGATATATACACTCCATAGCACCATACTACGGGCTAGGGGCCAGTGCACAGCCCAAAGGGCTGGCGTTTGTCCACCTTAGTACCAATGTGACCTTTAATTGTGTGCGCACCCAACCCTTTTGGTCTTATTTTGATTTTTTATTCACGGTGGGTTTATTTGCCTATAGTTTTGTCCAAAATGGGTATTTTTGAGGATTTCTTGGCCATTTGAAGGGGGATTTGATCCCAAAAAGAGGCCAGATCTTCAGGGGAAGTTGGGCTTCTCTTTTTGGGTCTAAAAAATATATAAACCATTATTTTTGAGCTTGAGGGGTAACTTTTTGATACAGGGATTTTGAGGAGCAACTTGTGTAATTTGCCCATTTCTCATGTTTTGAGAGGAGATTGTTGAGGCTTGTATGTATCTGAACAAGGAGGTCTTGTACAACAAATCATAATTCTTTTGTAACAACAAAGAGCCAATGTAAATAGAACTTGAGCATTTGAAGAGAAATAAAGAGGTCCTCCACTTGGAAGCGGGCCCAGAGACATCGCCAAAGATTGGTGAACTCCGTTAACAAGTTCTTGTGTCTACTTCTCTTTCTTGTTTGTTGTTATATTCTCTTATTTTGCAGCATGGTTTATGATGGATGAACTCTTTAATCACTTATGAGCATCAAGTAAAAGTCATAATTATAATTCCGCAACAAGTTATAGAGTTTGTGTTTTTGGATTCTTATCGATCCGATGAATAAAGTACATAAACTTAACTTGCAATTTGTTAGTAAAACCTCTCATTTTTGGATCAAGTTTATGGTATCAGAACATTTGGTTTTGAAAGGAACTGCAAGAATTGGATGCTCACCAGAGCCAAACTCAAGCGAGGAGAAGGCCAACTAGAGGCTTTTAATTCATAGATTCAAAGGAGACCTCATAAAAAAGATATGTCTTCACCGATTAAGCTCGGTCCTTATGAATTTGAGGACGATTTCTCGAGGAATTTCAATTGATGAAAGCCATGGTAGAGGAGATTTACCATGAAAGAGGACAACAAAGAATTTCAAAGGTTGAAGAAGGTGAATCTTCAGTAAGAGTAGAAGGAGGAGTTGGAGGTGGTGGACCTTCAGAACATTCTTCCCCTTCATCCTCATCATCTACAAGTGAAGCAAGTGTACATTCCTTCAAGGATAAGCAACCTAAAAAAACTCATCATTCTTCTGATATGACTTTATTAAATCTTGATGTAATGTTTAATTTACCCACTTATGATGGTGAATTAGATGCATAAAAGATATATAATTGGGTTAGACAACTAGAAGTCTATTGTAGGATACAAAGGATTGTTGTTGATGAAACAATGATCCAACTTGAAAGTCTCAAATTGGGAGGCACATCTCTCATATGGTGGGAAATCAAAACTAAAGATGATCTCAAGAAAAATGGTAAAACAATCTCTTTCTGGAATGATTTTATCACTGCATTGAAGAAACAATTTTATCCATCAGCAATATACATGCAATAGGAAATGATGAATTGGAAAAGTTTAAGGCAAGCTAAGAATCAAAGTGTACAAGAATATACTCAAACATTTCGTAAGAAAGCATTAAATTTGGGAATTCCTTTATATACACAAGAGACACTCCTAAAATATATTGGTGGTTTACATTATTATCTCAAGCACACTATTCTTCTATTAAATCCTTCTAACTTTGATGAAGTATGTGTACAAGCCATTCACATTGAATCAAGTAAAGGGAATGTTGGTGATAGTGTTTCTACAAATACTTGGCAAGGAAAGGATTCATGGAAAAGAAAAGAGAAAGAGAAGAAGACGAGCACAACAAGAAAGGAGAAGCCTAGTTGCAAGCATTGCAAGAAGGTAGGCCACGATGAAGATCATTGTTGGATCTTACATCCTGAGTTGAAGCCAAAGAAGTATTCCAATCAAGGAATAAAGAATACCACAGCTGCAACAGTTTAAGTGGATCTAGGATTGGACTCTGGTGATGAGACAAAAATTGTAGCTATGGGAATCCGAGTTATAACTTATGTTGCAAGTACTATCTCTTCTAATTCAGATGTTGTAAATGATGGGTGTAAAAGGGGTGAACTTTTACACATAAGGGTCATAACAAATAATGTTAAAGTTGATACTCTTGTAGATAGTGGATCACAAGCCAATCTAATTAGTGAAGAGGTTGTAAATAATTTGGGACTTGAAACTAAGCCACATCCTAGAACATATCCATTGGGATGGATATGTGGTGATAATAATTTGCAAGTTACCAAGCAATGTAAAATTAAGTTTGAAATCACTTATAATTATGTTTATGAAGTAGATATTGATATGGTGCCACTAGATATATGTGGAATTGTCCTGGGAAGCCCATAATTTTATGATAGAAAAGCCATATTCTACAGGGAGGAAAATAAATATTGCTTCAATAAAGATGGGAAAGAGTACATTGTCCGTGCTCATCGCATAAAAACTAACAGATATTTTGCAACTATAGGGCAGTTAAAAAGAATGGTAAATGCAAGCAAAATTTTAACACTTATGTCTGTAACAAATCAGGAAGTTAGTGAGGCTAAACATGATATGATTCAGTATGCTTCTAACAATCATGAAGTGTCACCAGAAGTACAGCATGAGGTTCAGTTGCATACTTTGATTATCGTTCCTATTCAGAAGGGGAATCATGTTTTTTCATTCTCATCCGCATATTCAATATTGTTTTTTAGTGTGATGATATTCAATGGTGTATGGCTGCTAAATGCCACAAAGAATGTAGATGGTTTTGCAATAAATGGGATGATTACTTTGATAAACAATGCTATCTTAGTTTTTATGTTTGTTATGATTAGTCAGGTGATCATTGTCCCAACAGAAAGGATGGATGATATAGGACAAGTGGGGAGTTAGTACCCTCACTTCTTAACGGATTAAAATCATATTCTTGGTGGTCCAAAAGCTTCCAAGTGGAGGAATGATCTAGGAGGCTCTCCAGGTCTAGAAAAGGCTCAAAAATGAAAGTTCTCGGAATCAGATGAAACCAATTCCACTGCGACCGGCTCATCGCGCTGATTTTGTCCATATATTTACTTTATCAAATGAACATTTTATGCGAGAGTTATCACACTCTGACAGTTTTCCCAAACAACTAAAAAGTCAACAGGTCAACTGGAAAAAGTCAATGATGATGTCAGCATGACATCATCATGTTGACATCAGCAAACTGACATGTGGTAGCACAACAACAGGGTGACTAGGCAGTGACAAGGACCAATCCCACTTGACCAAGTGGCACATGGTGGACAAATACAATGTTGACAAGTGGCATCGTTGAGGACCAATGAAAGGGTGCCACGTGGCACCCCATCACTAGTTGAATGGAAAAATTATTTTGGAGCTCATGGGGTTCGACCCCATGACCTATTGGCAGTGCAAATTCTTGGGAGAGGTCTAATGGCCAATGCGCCAACACATGTTCTTGTTATTTAAAACCCATTTCATACTATATAACGTGCAATGGTCAAAGAAAGAGGAAGGGGGCTGGGGCCAAGACCCAGCCCAAGGATATATACACTCCATACCACCATACTACGAGTGTTCTCCAACATACCACTCAAAAAAGGGGAGGCGCAATGATAAAACCTTTCCATTAAACAAGGTGGCGTTGGAACCACAGGTTAGGCACAATTTGAGGGGTGCAGTCCCATTGCACAACACAACATGACCTAAGTTTGAGGGCTAAGGGCCAGCGTGTAGCCCAAAGGGCTGGCACTTGGCCACCTTAGTACCCATGTGACCTTTAATTGTGTGTGTGCCCAACCCTTTTGGTCTTATTTTGATTTTTTTATGCACAGTGGGTTTATTTGCCTATAGTTTTGTCCAGAATGGGTATTTTTGAGGATTTCTTGGCCATTTGAAGGGGGATTTGTTCCCAAAAAGGGGCCAAATCTTCAAGGGAAGTTGGGCTTATCTTGTTGGGCCTAAAAACTATATAAAGCAGGATTTTTAAGCTTGAGGGGTAACTTTTTGATGCAGGTATTTTGAGGAGCAACTTGTGTAATTTGCCCATTTCTCATGTTTTTAGAGGCATTGAGTCATGTTTTGAGAAGAGATTGTTGAGGCTTGTATGTATCTTAACAAGGAGGTCTTGTACAACATATAAAAAGTCTTTTGTAACAACAAAGAGCCAATGTAAAGAGAACTTGAGAATTTGAAGAGTAATAAAGAGGTCCTCCACTTGGAAGCGGGCCGAGAGACATAGCCAAAGATTGGTGAACTCCGTTAACAAGTTCTTGTGTCTACTTCTCTTTATTGTTCATTGTTATCTTCTCTTATTTTGTAGCATGGTTTATGATGGTTGAACTCTTTAATCACTTATGAGCATCAAGTAAAAGTCATAATTATAATTCCGCAACAAGTTATAGAGTTTATGTGTTTCATATTCTTATCGATCCGATGCATAAAGTACATAAACTTAACTTGCAATTTGTCAGTAAAACCTCTGATTTTTGGATGAGTTATGGATTAGGGGTTTGGATGTCATGGGATCCTCTATGTATATTTAATTGTAAACAATGAAGAAGATAATGAATAAAATATTATAGGTGAAGCTCTAAACAAGTTGTTGGTTTTCCTTGTTTGGGTTTCTAGGGTAAAAATATATGTATAATGTGTGTGTGTTCCATTGTATATTTTCTTTTTTTATTAAGAATCTATTTACAATATTTAATTGTACAAGGTTAAAATCTACATTTGGTATTAGAGTTATTATTGGCTTTAGGGGGATGACTTTGTGGATAAGGGTTTGGATCGGGTCTGTGATATACCTTGTTACAGTGGGAGATATGTGGTATCAATTCTTTAGGTCAAAATAAATGATGACTAGTTCAAAAATAGAGATCGAGAAATTTAGTGGGAAATTTTTTGAGTTGTGGAAGCTCAAGATGGAAGATATGTTGGTGGATGAAGATCAGTGGATCGATGTGGATATAGGTACTGAACCCATATGAACATCAACAAAATACTAGAAAAAATTGGATTAGAAGGCGAAGAGAACAATCCAGTTGTGTCTCTCAGATTTAATATTACTCAATGTCTCAGAGGAAGCTACAACCAAGGAATTATGGGATAAGTTAGGGGATTTTTGTTAGTATAATTTATTAGTAAAAAGATTGTTCCAATGGAATAATCTATATAAATTGAGGATGAAATATGGAGACTTAGTGACAGAGCATCTAAATGCCTTCAATACAGTGGTAAGTTAGTTATTATGTGTTGATATTAAGATTTGTGATGAAGATAAGTGTATCATTTTATTGTGATATTTACTAGATTCGTGGGATATTTTGGTTGTGGCCATAGGTATTAATACAACTACTTTAAGTTTCGATGATGTGGTCTCATCCTTGTTGTTGGAGGAGATGAGGCGAAACAACATTGAAGGACAAAGCACAGATGAATTATTTGCAAGAATATGCTCCCATGAAAGAAATAGATCTAATTCCTCAAGTGGAATATATAAATCTAAGGGTATATATAAATCTCTTGGAAATTTTGTAAAGGTATGTTGGAGATGTGAAAAACAAGGGCACTACAAGAAGCAATGTAGATCCAAAAGTGTTGAGAGAGGGAAGGGATTTGAAGATGCTCCTTCTACATAAAAAAAAGTCTCCTCGGAAGAAAGAGCGGATGATTACTTGGCTTCTTCAAGTACACATGCACATCATGAGGCATGGTTGGTTGACTCAAGTGCATCATTTCATATGACTCCCCATAGGGAGTGGTTTTGCGAATACGAAAGGTATGATGGAGGTGATGTTTTCCTAGGTGATGAATCGATAGAAAAAATCATAGGACGAGAAAAAATAAAGTTGAATCTTATGGATGGAAGGATCAAAACACCCCCTAGTGTTCTGCACATCCCAGGATTGTTCATAAATTTAATTTTTGTAAGAAAAATGGACGATACAGGGGAAAAAATAGTGTTTGAGAAAGAAACCTCCAGGATGGTTTGAGGAACAATGGTGTTGCTAAAGGGAGTTTGGTTTAGAACTATATATAATATGAAAGGAAGAATACTTAGTGATGGGTGTAATAGTTCCATTGTTCCTAATATTGGAGCCAGAGAACAAAAAAATCCACAATATCTAGAAAAAAGGCTATTTTGTGGTATCAAATACTAGGGCATATCGAAGAAAAGGGCCTTCGAATACTACATGGTAAAGGTATGGTTGAACATATGTCTAACTGATCTCTGGATTTTGATTTCTATGAATATTTTGTATATGGGAAGCAAGATTGGGTAAGAATGGAGAATTTTACAGTTGGTGCATAGTGATGTGTTTTGACCTATGTCGGTTCCATCACTTATAAAATTTGTGTACTATGTCTCAGTTATAGATGAATTCTCAAGGAATACATGGATATATTTCCTCACAAATAAATCTAAAGTATTTGATAGGTTTAAAGAGTTTAAGTCTCTTGTGGAGAATCAAGCAGAGAAAATAATTAAGGTGTTGAGGATGGATAATGGTGGAGAGTTCCACATAACTGAATTTGAAGAATTATGTAAGAATTGCAATATATCAAGGAAGAAGACTACTCTATATACACCTCAACATAATGGATTTGTAGAAAGTATGAACATGATTTTGATTGAAAAAGAAAGGTGCATGCTCAATTGTGTTAGGTTAGGACGAGAATTATGGGCAGAGGTAGTGGGTACATAATGTTACCTAGTCGATCGATCACCCTCATCAACATTGGATGACATGACTCCAAATGAGGTATGGACTGGTAATAAACCCTATCTCATACATCTAAGGGTATTTTGTTGTGATGCCTATGTTCATGTTCCAAAAAAAACCATGAGTAATCTAGATAAAAAGGATGTAAATTTTATCCTTATTGGGTATAAAGATGGATTGAAAGGCTATAATATTTGGAACCTAGAAACTAGGAAGGTTTTATATATCCAAGATGTTCTATTTAGAGGAATCAAAGATATTGTCAAATAGGAAGTCCTACCAAGGAAGGAAGAACCAGAGAAAATAGAGTTTGAGTTGAAGGATGATGAATCAAACACTACAGAAGAACAATAATAATAAGAAGAAGAGTTGCACACTCCAATATTGAGGAGATCAGTTTAGGAAAGAAGGAAACCATAAATGTATAATCCACCTAATCTCCATTCAAATTTTTATTTTTATATTATTGATGATGATCCTAGAACTGTTAGGGAGGCGGTGGATTTAGAGGATGGAAAAATATGTAAAAGGGCCATGGTTGAATAAATGGTATCCTTGGACAAGAATGAGGCCTAGGATCTAGTAGAGTTTCTTATTGGAAGAAATCTCATTTGCAACAAATGGGTGTTTAATAAGAAGTTGAATGAAGAGGGAAAAATGGAGAAATACAAAGCTCGATTAATAGAAAAAGGTTATTCCTAGGTAGAGGGAATCGACTTTGGTGAAATTTTTTCTCCTTTTGCCAAGTTAACTTCTATTAGATTTATTTTATTTGTTTTTTATGCATTTTATTTTGGAGTAGAAGAGATGGATGTGAAGAAAAAATTCCTACATGGCGATATGGAAGAAGAAATCTACATGAAGAAGCCATACTAATTTTTTGTGAAGGGAAAGAAAGAGTTGGTATGCAGGTTGAAAAATTCCCTATATGGGTTAAAGAAATCACCAATGATGTGGTATAAAAAATTTGATACTTATATTTTGGGAATTGGCTTCACAAGGATCAATGAAAATCAATATGCACATTTCAAATTAATTGGTGATCATCTTACTTATTTGTTCTTGTATGTGGATGATATGTTTCTTATAGGAAACAATGTTGGCACCCAAAGTTTTGGGTTTAGTTTTGTGCTCGCACAAAAACAAAGTTGTGCATGTTCATTCCACAGTTTTGTGTGTGCCTAAGGAAATGCTCGAGGAATGACATAGAGGTGCATTGGATCAGGTTTTTTCGGTTGTGCACCAATATTAAAGACTACCAAGTGTGCATCAGTCCAAGTTTTGTCGGGTGCGCCAAAAAATAGGAATATGTTTGTCGGAATCAAGAAAGGAATAATCAAGAAATCTCCTCAAATGATTACTGCCAACAATATACAAAGACGTGAGACAACTAGAGAATGAGATGGATAGGCATTTAATATTTCCCTTAATGGAAGAAGTCTACGTGGAGTACTAGAAGACACCAAAATCATGCAAGAAAGTTGATCAGACAAACAAGTGGAGTAGATAAGAAATAGACAACGCTCCCCAACAGAGAAATATATAAAGGGAATATCTAACATCAGAAATAGAGCTAGCTAGTTAGAGATTTTTTTATTTGTCTTAGCTGTCAGTATTGATATCACTCTGAGCCTATTTTATTGTTGTAATTCTTTGAATATAGGTGTGATTCTATCCTATTTCTTAGTTTTTAGAAAAGGTGCATTGTGCATCATGTCGTAATTATGAGGTTTTATATATCAAACATATGAAGTTCTATGGTTGTCATATGTGTCTGTCTTGCACAATGTATATCTATGATATGATGGAATTCTTCCAATAATAAAGATATCAAAGTTCCGATCCATTCTGTGCCTGTGATATATGAGATAAATATGTGTGTGTATTGTTTTACTTCTTAGTCCTAATAGTTTATCAAACATGAGTTACATGGATGCCAATTGCAGTGACTTTCTATTTTTTTGAGCCTTCATCCCTATCACAAGACCCTATGGTCTTTGTGATCCCCTCTACATCTCGGGTGAGACCTTCCTTGGGCTTGGTCAAGGATTGATATGTTGGTGCTTTGTGGTTTTTGTTAGACAACATTGGATGAACCATCTGTCTAAAAATCCTCATTGTTAAGAAGGACGGGATGCGCACAAGCGTGGACTGAAAGCGCCCAACAAACAACAAGGATATTATCTAGGAAATGGAAACCCATATGTCCTCTAAATTTAACATAAAGGATCTTGGTGCTGCAAATTTCATTTTGGGCATGGAAATTAAAAGAGATTGGGAAAACAAGAAACTCTAGTTAAATAAGAGGAAATATGTTGAGACAATGTTGCATAGGTTTAATATGCAGGAATGTAAACCGATCAAGGTCCCTATTCCAGTCGGTGTAAATTTATCTGTGGATCAGTTTCCTAAGACATAGGAAGATGAAGAGTATATCTCATGTGTTTTGTATGCGAATGCAATTGGTAGTTTGATGTATGAAATGGTATGTACTAGATTGTACATTGCACATGGATTGGGAGTTTTTATAAGGTATATTCCAAAACCAAGGAAGGAGCATTAGATAGCAGTAAAGAGGGTTTTCAGGTATTTGTGTGGCACTACGAGTTATGTATTGTGCTATCAAGGAAGAACATGATTGGACAGAGTCATGTACTTACATGGGTTTGTTGATGTAGACTTGGATAAATATCTGGATCAAAGAAGATCTACAAGTGGGTATGTGTTTAGCCTATTTGGAGGAGAAATTAGTTGGATGAGCAAAATACATTCTATAGTGGTACTCTCAACTACAAAAGTTGAATACATGGCATCCACTCAAGCAAGAAAGGAAGAAGTAAGGTTACATATATTTTGTTCAGTTATTGGATTGGTACAACAAGATATAAGGATAGATTGTGACAGTCTGAATGTAATCTTACTAGTGAAGAACCTGGCTTATCATTTAAAGACAAAGCATATTGATTTTCAATATCACTTTGTGAGAGACATGGTTGAAGAAAAAAAGGTGTTGTTGATGAAGGTGGAAACTTTGCAGAATGTTTCATATTCATTAAAAAAAATTGCAAGCACTAAGAATTTCTCTTGGTGTAGAGGATATATGGGAATTTCTCCCCTGGATTGTTTAATATGTAATCCTTCAACCCCTAGTATATAAAAAAACCAACAAGTGAGAATGTTGGGTATGTGTTACAATATCTTCAATATTGTTCCTATGTACTATACACTAATATGGGAGCATCGTGGGGGTTGGGGGGAGCCTGTGGGACCCCCTTTGTAAGGGGGTTCAAGGACTGCCCCCCCCAAGAAAATTGGTTTTTTTTTTTCTTATGTTTTTTATGGTGTTTCGACACATGGTTTTCTCTAATGAATTTCTAATTCTGGTTAAGGAATTAGGGTTGGTGAATAATCCAAGTCAATGGTGTTATCACATATAGTTGTCAAGGGAAGTTGGTTGTCCAAGTTCGTGGCCTGCACAAGAAACGTCAAAGTGCAGCGTTCAGAGTAGTCCATTTCGGGCTCAAAATCCAAGCAACATGTGAGATCAGCTTCGTCAGTGGACATTCCAAAGAATATTAGATTGGCGGTTCCCAGGAATCAGGGGTTCAAAATATTGTTAAAGTTATTTGTCAAAGGTATGAATTCCCGAAACCTGAAGTGAGCATGAGTTGTCTGATCTTGAGGGGGACAGGTGGTAGCTGATCCAAGCATTTGGGGAAATGAGCTTCAGGAGTTTCGAAGTGAGAAGTGCATAACAAATTTCGAAGAGACGAAGCCCGAACTACCGAAGCATTCGTGGACCATTGATCTCAAAATCAGCAGGGAGCCATTGATATTAGCGGTAGTGCCTCCCAAAGTATCGAAGGCCCGAAGTCTTGAAGGCCCAAAGCGTCAAAGTGCCCGAAGTCCCGAAGCGCCCGAAGTCACGAAGACCCGAAACACCTGAAGCCCGAAGGCCTGGAGTAAGTCTTAGTTGTCCAATTCAAATGGACATGTGATGCCAGATCTAGGGCTTCGAAGGAAAGAGAAGGGGAAAAAGAGAGATTTGAGTTTAATTTTCTCGGAGCCCGGAGACCCAAAGGGATCTTAGCCGTTGATCCAAGATCCATGCGTCACTAGATCCTTAGCTCCAGGTAAAAGCGCATGGAAGAGGATGAGGTTTGAGATTTGATTTTCCTAGAGTCCGGAGACCCGAAGGAGATCTCAGATATCAATTTAAGAGGATACGTGGAATTTATCAGTATGGACATCTGGCGCATTCGTCAGTCGTGACACCTGGCACCAGTTCGGCAGTGGCATGTGGCACTCAGTCCAGGCAGTCGTGGGCATATCATTCGCTTCTTTCTTAGTGACACGTGTGACTTCTCTTTCATGAAACGTCATCATAGCAGTGACAGGTCATCCTCCAGGAGGTGTTATTGTTCAATGTCAAGAGTAGCGTCCACCTCCCCCATGGAAAAGTTTGGCGGATTCTAAAGTTGACGAGCGGTTAAGCTTGGAAGTGGCGCTAAATCTAGCACGTGTGCCCAGATCAACGGTCATGCTTCATTGCAGGGATGCAACTTGCTCGATCGATAAAATTATTAAGCGGTCCCGCAATTGAAACCGTGGCTTGGCGAAAGTGATACGTGGCAGAAGGTGGTGGATTACGAGCCCAAAAGAGGTGTGAGTTCAAACCTTTTTTGATGGCCCCACAATCACATGCTCATATAGTGTATGATCCGAGAGAAGTGCGTGGCGCCCCCTAGGAACTAATCCTCGTCCTGATCTCGAGGGTTCAGTTAATAAATGAAAGAACTTTTGGTTCGAACCTCGAATCACTCAGTAATTAAAAGGAATGGAGGGCTCGACCATGGGGAGTGACCATCAGCCGTGGTACCCCTATGGTCATATTTTCCTGCAGACCCATATCGATATGAGCTCACGTTTGACACAGGGACACATGCACAGTATGACAAAAGACTACTCAGACGCTATGCTCTAAATGTAGTGATGGGATCATAGTCCTGATAGTCAGGGACTGATGCATAGCTCCCTATTTTGTAATGTTTTGATATCATAATTGTTCTCTAGTTATGTATCGGATTTGAGACTTTTAGATTAATAGAAGTCAACCTCTTTTCATCTCTTTGTAAAAACTGTGCTAAAACACTTCGGCATGGAGGATCCAGTCAAGGGTTGTTATGCTGTTGTAATGTAGGTTTGATTGCAGCTATATCGCGACCAGTTTTAGTCATCTCCCTTGTGATCTTTTCCCCTCTTACACTGAATGGCTCGGGCATGGAGGATCCAGTCGAGTTGTTGTAGCTGCATGGTGATGTAGGTTTGATCATTGTGTTGTTGTGACTGTGTTGTTTGGACATATTTTAGTTTCTAAAGCTTGAGCTTAAGAGTGATCTTGAGTCTGAGTTTTTCTTCTCCAAGATGCTTGAAGGCCTGATGCCCATAGCAGTCTTGTCCACCTTTCTTACTAAGTCTTCCCTCTGCTCACACTTAAACTCAATTCACTGACTGAATTTAGTTGTGGCCCTCACTTCCTTGTGCATTTCTTGTCCAATTCTGTGTTGAACATCATTCATATATTGAGTTTTTTCCATTGACCTCCACTCATATAAATCCAACATCCACCAAAAACTCTGATGGGTACTGGGCTTATCCTCCCACAATCTGAGGGTAACTCTCAGTTCTAACATTCTTGGCGTCGTTGCCGGGGAACAAATTGAAGACATTTCCTTGGGTAAGAATGACAATGAGCTTCTGATTCTGAAGGTGCTTCAGACATCAGAACCATTGAAGATTGTAACTTGCACATGGAGACTCCACTATCGAAGACTCCACTGGGGAGGATCCTATTGAAAAAAAGATGACCATACTGAAGGGGAAGGCCAGGTATTAGTTTATGAGCTTTATTCATGAATTTGTGTTCTTGTTTATCAACTCATTTCTCTCTTTATCTTCACATATAAATAGGATTATCCTCTGCTTTGTCTATTCATATGATAATAGGCCTTCCTTTATTTATCCATCCTTGGAAGAAGAAAACATGCCCTCTTCTTGTGTTGTAGATATCGATATCGTGTCTTCACCTCTGCCTATTCATAAAAGTGAGGTTTGTATTGCATATCCTCTTGAAATTGATCACCCTTGTAGCCCCGAGGAGGTTGAAAATAGTTCACAGTCTTCTCAAATCTCATTACCCTCCATTATTCCCGCTGATCATTTCCATCAACTCGTTAATCCTCATGATCATTCCATTACTTTTCAAATTAAAATAAGAAATAAGTTGTTTAAACCTTTAAGGCTACCACATGACCTTCATCCTTATCCTCATTATTCCTTTGAGTATCTTCCTCGGTTTTCTGGAGAGGATCATATTACAACTGAGAGGCATTTGGAGGCCTTTGAGAGATTTGTCGATCAGTTTGAGATTGTTCATGATGATGTTGCCATGAGGTTGTTCTCACAATTCCTGTCTGGAGATGTTGTTCTTTGGTTTACATGTCTAGAAGCTAGTTCTATTGGCTCCTGGACCAAGCTATGCCATTCATTTTTAAAGTGTTGGGGTGAGAACAAGTCCCTTGATTAATACTGGTTTGAGTTTATTGCCTTAAGGAGAGGGGAAGAGGAAGCCTTGGTTGTATTCAACAGGAGGTTTTACAGTGTTTATCATAGTATGCCTATGGAGATCAGACCCACAAAGATTGTTGCCATGGTGTACTATGTCATGGCTCAACATCCAGAGATGGTCCTTCTCCTAACAGAGAGGAAATATTCATCGTTGATACACTTGTTTGAAGATGTTGGAGAATTCGAAGAGAACATTAGGGCTAGCAAAGGGGTTCATATGCAAGCATATCTTGAAAAATTGCATGTGCCTAAGGAAGAAGATTGTCAGCATGTTTCAGATTCTGGGCAAGAAGATAGTGATTATGAATCAGAGATGGAACAAAAACAAGGAAAATAGACTACAACTTTTGATGATCAAGAGTTGTTTTTGAAGGAGCAGTGAGTTTTTTTATTTGCAGGCAGAGAGGCATTTACAGAGGAGCAACCTGGTCTTCTAAAGCAACTAGTATTCTGTCACATGATTCATGATCCTATGGATATACACATGGAATAATATGTTTAATATTTTGAGTATTTCCAAGAGCATACCTCGAAGATTTTTCCTTTATACATTGAGGAAAAACATTGTGTGGAAATCCGCCATTCTGTGCCTATAGAAGACAAAGGGAAGATCTTTCCCATGCTTCCTGTTTATGATGATTATGATTCTGATCCTTGGGAGAGTCATGAAGAAGAAGAGGGAGAACCAAATGTGCAGTTCATATCCTGCCCAGGGCCTCCAAATGAGAAACCATCACCTGGGATCAGTTAGCCTGCATCAACCGTTCGCTCACCCGTGCTTGCCAGAGACATTCAGCCATGTGTGAGGAGTTGTAAGACATAGCATGTTTTATGTCACCAACCCAGTGGGTTTTGTAATTTTCTCTATGAACCTGTAAGGGAGTACATGGAGTTTCATTTCCTTCATGTCTTGGAGCCACTCAACTTTATCCTAACTTCATCACTGGGAGGAGAGCTAAAAAGAGTAATCATTTTGCTGTCACAGTTGCATTGTTTTTATTTGATCAATGATAGAGTAAACAAGTTTACAGCTAGGGAGTTGCTTGAATGGATATGGTGGAAGTTTTCTTTCACCTAACACTTTGTAAAAATCAATTAGTCCAGGAATGTACATAAATAAGCTCCTCCTGGAGCCCATGTATTTTTATTTCATTTTTAGGATAGTGTGCTTGTCGGCCTTTAATCCTCAGCAGGATGTTTTTTGAGCATGACTCCATAGCCCAATGCATAAGGCGACTGGAACTGATTGTTCTTGGTAGCTCGCAGAGAGCATGCCATCCCCTGTGAAGACAAATGTTATCACATATAGTTGTCAAGGGAAACAGGTTGTCCAAGTTTGCGGCTTGCACAAGAAACATCAAAGCACAACGTTCGGAGAAGTCCATTTCGGGCTCGAAATGAAAGCAACAGGCGAGATCAGCTTCAACAACGAACATTCCTAAGAATATCATATCGACGGTTCGTAGGAATCGAGGGTTTGAAATATTGTTAAAGTTGTTTGTCAAAGGTCCGAAGTCCCGAAACCCGAAGTGAGCATGAGCCATCCGATCTTGAGGGGGACAGATGGAAGCCAACCAAGTGTTCAGGGAAATGAGCTTTGGGAGTTTCGAAGTGAGAAGTGCATAAAAATTCCGAAGAGACGAAGCCTGAAATCCTGAAGGAATTATGGACCATTGATCTCAAAATCAGCAGGGAGTTTTTGATCTTAGCGGTAGTGCCTTCCAAAGTCCCGAAGGCCCGAAACACCAAAGTGCCCGAAGTCCTGAAGTGCCCGAAGTCTCGAAGACCCGAAACACTTGAAGCCCGAAGGCCTAGAGTAAGCCTCAGCCATCCGATTCAAATGGACACACGGTGCCAGATCTAGGGCTCCGGAGGAAAGTGAAGGGAAAAAAGAGAGATTTGAGTTTGATTTTCCCGGAGCCCGGAGACCCGAAGGGATCTTAGCCATTGATCCAGGAGCCACGCGTCGCTAGATACTTAGATCTGTGTAAAAGTGCATGGAAGAGGATGAGGTTTGATATTTTATTTTCCCGGAGTCCAGAGACCCGAAGGAGATCTCAGTCGTCGATTTAAGAGTATACGTGGAATTTATCAGTATGGACATCTAGCGCACTCGTCGGTCGTGACACCTGGCACCTGTTCTGCAATGACACGTGGCACTCATTCCAGGTAGTCATGGGCATATCATTCACTTCTTTCTTAGTGACATGTGTCACTTCTCTTTCATGACACGTCAACATAGCAGTGACAGGTCATCCTCCAGGAGGTGTTATTGTTCAACATCAAGAGTAGCATCCCCCTCCCCCAGGGCACATCTTGGCAGATTCTAAAGTTGCCAGATGATTAATATTGGCAGTAGCACTAAATCTAGTAGGTGTGCCCAGATCACAGACTACGTCCAGATCAACGATGATGCTTCATTACGGGGACACAACTTGCGCGATCGATAAAACTATTGAGTGGTCTTGCAATTGAAACCGTGGTTTGGCGAAATTTATACGTGGAAGAAGGAAGTGGATTGCAGGCCCAAAAGCGGTGTGAGTTCAAACCTCTTTTGATTGCCCCACAATCATGTGCTCATATAGTTTCCAATTCGAGAGCAACGTGTGGCCACCCCCTAGGCACTAAGCCTCGTCTTGATCTCGATGGTTCAGTTAATAAATGAAAGGACTAGTGGTTGAAACCTCGACTCACTCAATAATTAGAAGGGATGGAAGGCCCGACCATGGGGACTGAACCATCAACCATGGTACCCCTATGGACATATTTTCCTGCAGACCCATGTCGATCTGAGCTCACGTATGATAGAGGGATACATGCATAGTCTGACAGAAGACTGCTCGGATGTAAAGCTTTCATTATTGTGACCAGGTCACACTCTTGGTGGTGGTGAATTGTTCTGAGTATAAATAGATAGTTTTAATATTGTGTTAGGGTCGTCAACTAGTTGAGTAGAGCTCCCTATTTTGTAATGTTTGGATGCTAGAATTGTTCTCTGGTTATGTATCGGATTTGATTCTTTCATATTAATAGAATTCAACCTCTTTTCATCTCTTTGTAAAAAATGTACTAAAACACTTAGGCATGGAGGATCCATTCAAGGGTTGTTATGCTGTTGTAATGTAGGTTTGATTGCAGCGGTATCGCAACAAGTTTTAGTTAGCTTCCTTGTGATCTTTTCCCCTCTTACACTGAATGGCTTTGGCATGGAGGATCCAGTCGAGTTGTTGTAGCTGCATGGTGATTTAGGTTTGATCATTGTGTTGTTGTGACTATATTGTTTGGACATATTTCAGTTTCTAAAGATTGAGCTTAAGAGTGATCTTGAGTCTGAGTTTTTCTTCTCCAATATGCTTGAAGGCCTGATGCCCATAACAGTCTTGTCCACCTTTCATACTAAGTCTTTCCTCTGCTCACACTTAAACTCAATTCACTGACTGAAGTTAGTTGTTTCCCTCACTTCCCTGTGCATTTCTTGTCCAGTTCTGTGTTGAACATCATTCATATATTGAGTTTTGTCCATTGACCTCCACTCATATAAAACCAACATCCGCCAAAAACTTTGATGGGTACTGGGCTTATCCTCCTGCAATCTGAGGGTGATTCTCAATGATAACAAATGGATTAGGGGTTTGGATGCCATAGGATGCTATATTTATATTGTATTGTAAACAATGAAGAAGATGATAAATAGAATATTATAGGTGTGGCTTTAAACAAGTTGC
>JZKD02S2080147.1:1260945-1271825 GCA_000966675.3 Picea glauca
TAAATCCCACGAGGGGATGGAGATTGTTCGAGGGAATACAATGCAGAGAAGGAAGTATCATCCCTTGGGTTGTGTAGGTTGATTGGGAAGAGAGTTGGGTGGTTGGAACTATTTTAGAGGTCGTGTCACTATGTTTTAGTGGGTATTTAATTTGTTAAAGTGGACTATAGACACTTGTAGGAGGAAATCCATCCTTGTGGACTCATAGCCCCAGCACAGGGGTGGCTTGTTCCAGAGATTATTGGTGCAACATAACCTACGGTTGGGAGGAACGTCCTTTGTCTGTGGTTGGTTAAGTAAAGAATTATTAAAAGATAAGTGTTTTGATCAGTGTCTAATTTACTATTTAATGTTGTGATAGAATGTTGCATTTACTTTGTTTTTTGTATTTATGAGTGTTGAAGTGTGCTAAATTATTTTCATGTATTTCTGAACCATTGCATTCATGTTTTTAATTAGTAATGATAGCAGCATGAGTGTGTATGCCATGGTGTTCCTATTTTTGCATTTGAATCGATAAGATAGTCAATTTTAGTAATAATAATTACAAGTCATCACATGATGCCCGAGTCAATGTGCATGATGGGAAATTTTTACCATGCATGTAGTACGAAGTCTCCGGCACATGCATTTTTCGTCAGTCAGGACTTGGAGATGTTACAGATTTCATTTCTCTTTCTCGTGCTCTTTTTTTACTCCTTTTTTGGGTCTTCACTTTCTCTCGATTTCTCATCTAATAGAACAACCAAGTTAGAGCCACCAACCTCCCCAAAAGGTCCAAAATTGTGAGGAGAGTCATGTTGTGAGAAATATAAACAACTTGGTCTTCCAACTTTGTAAATCTCTCTTTTATTGAATCTTGAGGGTTGTTATGACTGGACTCATCCGGCATGGCTAGGGTTCTATAACTTCCTTCTTAATCTAATTATTGGTTCTTGCAACTTACAAAAAAAACTAAAGAAAACTACTCTAATACCAATATGATATGTAAAATGCCATGGACAATCCAATGGAATAATTTGTCACAACAAATCTTGTAATGTTCTAAAATATTTTATTATGAAATTGATTTCCTTAGACCTTAGATTTATTATCACCAGTGTAGTTCTTAAATTTATGGAAATAATTGAAATCCAAAAATGAAAGAACAAGAAAGTGAACTCAACATCCACACACGTGAATATAAGATGTGACTTGGGAAATAAGATATGAGAGAAAACCTAGCTAGAAGGTGAGACATATGCTCTCTATATTTTATTTAGATATGAAATGAAAGTACAAATAAAGAAACACTCTCAATGGAGTTTTCTTTGACACCATGGCCTAAATGGCTGCTACAGAATCTCCTACCTCCTCCATTATGCTCTCCAATCCCACTCCTAGATGCTCTTCTCAACTATGGAACAAGTATAATTCTAAAATGATGGAACCCCTTGTCTTCGTAGTGGCTGAATATTTAACATATCTCGTGTATAGTGTGTGTGTGGTCAATCAGGGTTATATGATCTGGGGATGTCAAGCCAATCAAATTCATTTTGCATTTATAAAATTGGAAATAGGGGTATGTTACATACCTAATACATGGATAGGATAAAACTAATGCTATTGATATTGTTGGGATTGTCTTAGGTAGTATCCTAAGAATGCTAAAGGTTATGAGGATGTATATATTAGTGTTTCTAGTGTGCAATGGTATCCCAACCACTTGTAAATCATGGGAAAATGGAATTCTATCAATTCATCTATGTTCACAAGTTGACTATATCAAATATGAAAAGATAAAGGATGTCATGTTATTCTATGTAGAGAGATACAAAAAGTGTAAGTGTGTATTTTTTATAACAATAGTGCATGTACATTCCTATGATTCAAAAAATCTTAGTGAGATTGAGAATTATCACTTATGTGTTTGCTAACTTGACATATTTTGATTTAGCTTCAGCATGAGGTGAGGAAAGTTTTGCTCTACCTTCTCCCTAGAGTATGATTTTTCCTTTCCTAGAAGTTTCCCTTTCAACCCTATCTATTAGAGATCATGCTACCCCTATTTGGTAATTCTAAATTTCTTCTATAAAATCGTGTCTTCTATCGATTGTGCCTAAGATTATAGTGCTAAGCCCTCTATGGTAGGTAGGACTCACTCTTCATTTTCCTAATCTAACATGGATGACTCATAGAGTTTCAAATTTTCCACATTCACTACTGAGTAAACAAACATATATGGGGGTAGATTGAGTCTATAGGCATTATTACCCACCTTCTCCAATACTTCAAAAGGACCATACCACATATCCTTGATCTTCTTACTAGGACATTTAGCCTTTATTTGTTTAGATGCAACCAAACTTTGTCTCCTACCTTGAATGTTTTCTCAATTATGTGTTGATTATGTCAAGCCTTGTACTTTTCTTATGACTTATTTAATGTCACATGTAATTTCAAATGGATCTACCTAGATTTTTCAACAATTTTTTCTCCTTTGAATGCTTCTCGTGTGATGTCTTCCCTCACTCCCCCTTACTATTCAAATAAAACATCCAATGGAGAAGGCAAAAAGTACCCAACGTAGGTTTTAAAAGGGGACTTACCAATAGAAGTCTGAACCACTTTGTTATAAGAGTGTTGTATATAGATCAAATTTTCATCTAATTTTTTTAGATGCTTTTGATTGTAACCCCTTAAAAAATGAACCGATGTCATGTTGACTACATCTATTTTCTAATATGTCTATGAATGGAAAGTTGTATTTCTATTCAACTTAGTGTCTGTATTTTCCGAAAGTGTAGTCCAAAACACACTAAGAAATCTAGTATCCCTATCTGGGACATTTCTCCTTGGTGTCCCCAAGTGCACAAAGATATTTTCAAAGAACATGCTTGCTACTTCTTATCTTTTGATGGTATTTTTACAAGGCATATGAATGCACATCTGATTGAACTTGTCAACTAACGAAAACAAATAGTCATGACCTTTCCCATTTGGTGGTCAACCACTCACAAATCCATGGAAATTATATCCCATGATCAAGTGGGCACTAGTAAGGGATGGTATAAACCTTTTTTTTTTATTACAAGGCTTGTTGGTACAATAAACTATGCCTCTTATAATATACATAGCTACATATTCTTGCATTTTGGGCCAATACAAATTCTTTTGTAATTTGGAAATTGGATTTCCAAGACCAAAATGTCTAGCAACCTTGGAGGTTTGAGAATCTTTGATAAACTATAATATTTCACCTTTAGGAACATAGAGTTTATCTAGCTTATAAGGAAACCCATTCTGGAGATGATAGTCATCCTTACTGTCATCTTATTCTATGCAAATTTGGTCATATCACCGTTGAAACACCTCTTTAAATTACTCATCTTCAGTGTATGCCTCTTTGTATGCATCATACTGTAATATTCCTTACCTATGTTATACAATTTTTCCTCTAAATTTGGTTGGAATATTTTGTCAAACAGTTCAGTGACAATTTATAACAGTAATCAATTTGAGAATAGTAATATCATATGCTTATGGAAGGCACTAATCCAACAATGTTCTTTAATTATTCTTGGTAATAAGGGAAAAGATACATAATAGAACATAACCCAACAATCAGTCTTATGAGTGGGCACACATATCAGCACTTAACATTAAATAAATACCACAATCATAAGCTACAACAATGCAATAAGGAACCTAATTATATGTGATCAGAGTTGCCCATCTCCTTAATCATGTCTATTTCTGAACATACAATCCACAATAAAAGTGCCCAACAAAGTGAATATGTGCCCAAAATCAAGTACTCTGAGATAATAGATGCCGAAAATAGGTTGTATAAGGAGAATAAATCAACAACAAAATAGAAGTCCTCTTATTTATCTTTGTTCACTCCTCAAACTGATAAGAGATAGATGTTACAGCTCTGAGATAGTATTGTAGAACAACCCTAGTTCTTGATAGAAATTCCCACGACCTTCATTGACAATAATATGCAACCCAACATTCAATAAAACTCCATTCAGAAATAAAATCGTGCCCAATAGTCCAAAACCAACACAACAACAGTTACGAAGCACCCAATGCACCCAGTAAGAAGGTTCCACAACCAACAATCAGTTTGTGCCTCTCTTCCACTCTTGTCAATATGAAGATTTGACCCCCACCCTTGTATTTTCACCTTTTGGAAGGAGATATGCACCCATCCTTTATAGATCACGCCCAAGAAAAGGGATACGCCCCCAACATTGGTATTTCTGATCTCTGTGATGAGATATGCACTCTTGTGGTGATGGGTATGCCCCACACAAGTAATAAATCGACCAACAATTTGAAGAATCGCTCAAGCTTTCTTCAACTCGGAAAAACAAAGGAGGAAGTCGCTCAAGTAAAGAAAAAGTGCCCAGCAGTGAAGTAAACTCGTCCTCGTTGATTAAATTGATCCCCACACATCTAGATTAACTATTGAATGAAGGAACTCAATCAAGTGAAGTGCAATGAATAAATTTGAAGTGACTTCTTCCTCAGATCTGACTAGGGTGTATAGTTTCAATATCAAAACTAGATATAGATGAAGGTTTTCAAAAAACCCTAGACTCTCTTCTCAAGAGCTCTCAAAAATCTATTTTCCAAAATGAGTGAATGCAAGAATGAGGGGTGCCTCCTCTTTTCCCCTCTTTTATTTCTCATTGAATTAATTCCTTCTCACTTTAATTTTATTTTTCTTTTAAATTCACTTTATGCTTGCACACTTTATAATTTTGAAGTGACTTTATTTTTCCTAAGACCCATGTCTCCTGTTTTCCCCTTTTTCACTTTATAAATTCATTTCCTAGGCAAAAATTGAGTTCCCTAGGTAAATTTTCCGACTTATCCTATGGGAACCAATTAGGCTAGGAGAACCATTCCTTATTCTTCCTATGCCAATGGGGACATTACAACCCTCCCTCCTTGAGATTTCTTGTCCTCAAGAAAATGTAATCCAGGATGTTGCAATATCCACTCTCCTTCCCAAGTAGCATCCTTGATAGGTAGATTTTTCCATTTGATTAGGTACTCTTTGATGGTCATGTTCCTTAATTTCCACTCTCTGGTCTCCAACACCTCCTCCGAAATTAGGATCAACTTCCCCTCCTCATCCAATGGTGACAACTCCATAGAAATGAAAACAAGTTGTCCCACCGCCTTCTTGAGGCATGAAACATGAAAGACATTGTGTATCGTACACCCCTATGGAACCTCTAGCTCATAAGCTACTTCCCTGACTCGCCTCGAAATTCTGTAGGGACCATAGAATTGCGGCTTCAATTTCTCTGCCCCTTTCATTTTCAAGGATGATTGTCTGTATAGGCGGAGATATACCAAGTCTCCCACCTCGAAACTGCGCTCCACTCTATTCTTGTCGACATACATCTTCTGTTGATTATGTTCCATTTGCAGGTTATCTTTGAGAGTTAACAAGATGTCCTGACTCTCCTAAATCCAATCTTTGGCTTTGGGTGCTCGATTTTCCCCAAATGCTCGATCCACAAAGGTGGTAGCATCATAACCATGCAAATATTTGAAAGGTGTCATCTTGACCGGCATGTGATAAGTGGTTTTATAGCAATGTTCACCCAAGTGCAGCCATTTGATCCACGCCTTTTGTTACCCCGATACATAATTTCTTAAATACCCCTCGAGCCATTTGTTCAAAATTTATATTTGCCCATCCGTTTGAGGGTGATAAATGGTACTAGGCATTAATTATATACCTACGAGTCAAAACAACTCTTGCCAGAAACCCCCCATGAATCTATTGTCTCGATCACTGACAATTGTCTTAGGCAGTCCATGCAGCCGAAATACCTCTTTGAAGAACAATTATGCTACTTGCGCTGCAGAGTATTTGGATGATATGGTGAAGAAATGGGCGAATTTAGTAAGCCTGACAACCACCACATAGATATAATATTTCCCCTGAACCAGAGGCAACCCTGTGATAAAATCCATCGAAATGCTTTCCCATTTTTGTTCAGGAATGGGAAGTGGTTGGAGCAATCTTGTTGTGTGGGTATGTTCCACCTTGTTTTGATGACAGACATGGAACTCCCGTATGAACTTCAATACAATAGTCTTAAGACCCTTCCAAGTGAAACTCTCTCGAATTTGTTTATAAGTTTTCAGGTATCCTGGATGACTTGCCAAAGGAGAAGTATGTGTTGCATGCAAAATTTTGTATTTCAATTGGGATTTTGGTACTAAATAGATCTGGTCCTTATAATATATGATGTCATCAATAACCCTGTACCTGTCATCGAAGACTTGGCCATCAATTATCTCACAAGAAAATCTGTTTTTGGAGTATTCTACCAATAGAAGTGCCTTCCATTCCACTAAAATCTTCTTGATAGAGAGAGTGGGTATCCTCGATAAGGCATCGACAACCACATTATTTTTTCCTTTCGCATACTCAATTTCAAAATCGTAGGCTTGGATTTTACTGATCCATTTTTGTTGCTGCTCGCTCAACTCCTTTTGCTCCATGAGGAACCTCAAGCTATTATGATCAGTCTTTACCTTGAACCTGTTCCCCACCAGGTACTGCCGAAATTTGGTCAAAGCATGCATTATGGCCAACATCTCTTTGTCATATATAGAGTAATTTCGCTCATACTCTCGGAGTTTGTAGCTATCAAATGCTATGGGGTGATGGTTTTGCATCAATACAGATCCTATACCAATTCTCGAAGAATCACACTCCAACACAAAGGGATGAGTAAAATCAGGGAGTGCTAAAACAGGGCATGAGCTCATCACCTGCTTCATTTTCTCGAATGTCTCATGGGCCTTCTCTATCCAAACAAAATCCCCCTTTTTGGTGAGATCGGTCAGTGGCGCTGTCAACTGTGAGAATCCCTTAACAAATTTCCTGTAGTAAGTGCAAAGACCGAGAAATCGCTTCAGTTTGGTCACATTCCTAGGAGATGGACACTCAATAATCACCCTGATCTTTTCTTGGTGCACCTGTACCTCGTTCATCCCAATCATGTGCCCCAAGTAGAGCATCTTTGTCATACCAAATTCTCACTTGGATTCCTTCACATATAACTGTTGACTCTCTATAATACCAAGTACTTCATCCAGATGTCGCAGATGGTCCTCCCATTTTTTGTTGTATATGAGGATGTCATCAAAGAAGACCAATAAGAACTTTCTGAGCTTCTTATTGAACACATGATTCATGCACGAATGGAACGTGGCAGGGGCGTCAGTTAGCCCGAATGACATGAACAAAAACTCATAATTCCCATAGTGGCATATAAAGGCTATCTTAGGTATGTCCTGCTCTCGTACCTTGATCTGGTGATACCCTGATCGAAGATCAATCTTCGAGAAGAATTTGGTTCCCCTGAGCTCATCCATTAATTCATCTATCTTGGGTATGGTGTACCGATTCTTGATTGTCTTCTTGTTTAGGGCCCTATAGTCAATACACATCTGCAGAGTACCATCCTTCTTCTTGACTAAGACAACAGAGGAGGAAAATGGGCTAGAAATAGGGTAGATGTGGCCCATTTTCAACAATTCTTTAATGGTTTTTTCAATCTCGTCCTTGTAAAATTTAGGGTGCTGATAGGGGTTTGTGATAATTTCTTGGACCCCCTCCTCTAGCTCTATGATATGCTCAAAACCTATATTAGGTGGAATTCCAGGAGGAATGTCACGAAATACTTTATGATGTTTGCGGAGTAATACCTATAAGTCCTCTCGAAGTTGCTGTAGACGATCAGGTGGATCTCTGTCAAAAATAAAACACTCTGTAACCCACTCTATATCACCATGCCTCATAAGTGCCTCCATGTTGTGTGATGACACAATCTCTGGTGGGTATTGGTGCATGGCTTGTAGGACCGCAATCTTCCCATCCGACCCTATGAACTCCATCTCCATGGTCCTATGATCAATAGTGTATTTCCAAATAGTGTAAATCCATTGAACGCACAACACTACATTTGTGTCTGGTATGTCCACCACAAAGAAATCATTTTTCATTAAGTAGTTTCCCATGGTTATTGTGAGCTTGGGAATCCACTTGGTGCAACTCATCTGGTAGCCTCCTGGAATGACTACTATGAACCCATCGAATTCCTCTGTCAGAATTCCTCTCTTCTTGACCATGTTATTGTCAATGAAGTTATGGGATGCTCCTCCATCGATAAATATTGTCACCTTGTTCCCTTAAGGACACCTCTGACCCTGAAGGTTTGATATCTCAGAAATCCTGACATCGAGGCCATGACTGGGTCCTTAGCCCCAGCTTGTGAAGACTTCTCTCTTGATGTCAGATGTCCCTGATCCTGTGCCTGCTCCACCTCCCCATCGTCATCACTATCACTGTCTTACCAGAAATATCTTAGATTTACCTTTGTGTGCATTGATGATGTAATAATTCCCATCCTTAATCATATGGTACTAGTTTTCTCTACTGATAAAGATTGCATACTCATACACATGTAGGGGCTTCCAAAACAGTACAACACACACGTTAAGGGGTACTACATCTACCTCCACTTAATCAATAAAATATACACTTATATAAAATTTGATCTTACATTGTTTTGTGACTTTCAACTTTGCATCATTATTTACCCATCCCAATGGATAGGATGATCATGAACTTTCAACCTAATATTGATAACCAGATTGTATGTTATGAGATTGGATTGTGAACCAGAATCAAATAAAGCATCAACCTTGGTATTTTTTGCCTATATCTTAATGTGGAAGATTTTTTTCATCTCCTTCTCTTCTTTGTGATGAAGGCTACTGAGATCCACCTCTTTCTGCACTATAGTGAATACAATATTTCCATTCATATCCAAACTAATCTCAATCGAGTTGTCTAAATCCATGGCTAATGGGTTCTTCTTCTTGGCGTCCTTCTTATGGTTCTTGGGATTCAACTATGGATGTAGCTTCCAACATTTTTCTTCAATGTCACCATATATATTACAATGGTCTCATTGGTTGTTTGGATCCTTGCACTAATGTGGAGTGGATGACATCTTCTTGTCTTTTCATTTCCACCTCTTCTTCCAATTGTTCGAAGCATCTTGGTGGTATTTTTGTTTAAACCCATTTGGTTGTCCTTCTTATGGCCTATGTTATCCAGGTGTTGTTCTTGGACAGAACCCTCATCAATGGTCCCTAGTTTGAGGAGCATCACTTTCTTTCACAAATGATTGTGTATACCCATGAGATACTTTAGGAGTATGTTTGGGTTCTTAGGAGAGATACAGAACATAATCACCATCACCCTCTAACCTAAGTGTCTCTATGTGGATTTCCCACCAAGTTAGTGCATGGCCCTCTAGTTTCAGTTGGGAAAATAATTTTTTTTTCTCTTCGTCTATATTATGGACATTTAAATACACTTCTAATTGTTGCAACCAATGACTCAACTTAACAACATCGATCTCACCTTTGTAACACTTGATGTCGACTTTTGCTTCCATTTTAAATATAGATTGTGAAGGAGTGATAAAACTAGAATTTGGTTTCTCTTTCTCAAGCTCTTTTTTTGACTCCCTTTCTAGGTCTTCGCTATCTCCTAATTTCTCATCCAACCCAAATTCTAATTTAGAGCCACCAACTTCCCCAAAAGGTCCAAACTTGTTCACTAGACCTATCGTAAGGAGGGCCATGTTGCAAGAGATATCAACAACTTGTTCTTCTAGCTTCACAGATCTCTCTTATGTTGCATCCTGTGGGTTTTTATGAATGGACTCATCTTCCATGGCTAGGGTTTTGCAAGTTTCTTCTTAAGCCAATTTCTAGATCTTGCCACTTCCCACAAAAAACCCAAAGAAAACTACTCTAATACCAATATTATCTTTAAACTACAATGGATATTCTACAAGAATGGTGTGTGCCAATAGATCTTACAATATTCTATAATATTTTATTAGGAAATGTATTTCCTTAGATCTCAAATTTGTTATTATTAGCTTAATGCTCAAATTTATGAAAATAACCGAAATATGAAAATGAAAGAACAAGAAAATGAGAACACCATCCACACAAATGAACACAAGATGTATCCTGGGAAACCCAATATGGAATAAAACCTAGCTAGAAGGTGAGCTCTGTGTGTTGCTTTTTTTTTATTTAGTTATGAAATGCAAGTACAAATAAAGGGCACTCACTATGAAGTTGTCTTTGACACAGTGGCTTGATCGAATGCTACATAATCATATACCTCCTTTGTTATTCTCTAATATAACACTCCTAGATGCTCTGCTCAACTATTGAACAAGTACAATACTAAAAGAATCAAACTCTTTCTGTTCCGAATGGCCCAATATTTAATATAGTCTGATAGCCTTCTAAGGTTGGGGTTTTTGCATGCCTCAACCCTCAAATAGTGTTAGGGTTTTGGACCTTCCAAAATCATCTTGAAAGTTCACAGATGACTATCCTCAATGTGAGTAACGGGGGTTTATATTGCATCTACTTGTACCATGGTGTTCTATAAGTGTTGCACCTATTTTGTCACCTAAATGAGCAAAACAAATGTCCTTACAAGCTTAGTTGGGTTAGATAAGCAAGACAGTTGTAAAGGAAATGGTTAGAAAAATAAACATAAAAGACTAAACTAAGAATCAAACTAGGAAAGGAAAGAACAACTAAACTATTGTCCATAAGGACATAAGAACAAGAAGCAAACAAGACTCATATCACCAATGGAAAGAATTGTATTAGTGAAAAGAAAACACCGAAAAGAAAGGGGACTTTGGGTCCCTTCTTCCTCCAAGGGAGGGCTCTTGGACCCCCAAGATTGAGCTCTTCTTACAACTTGGAAACTTGAAAGAAATGGGGAAATAATCCCAAGCTAACCCACTCAAAAG
>JZKD02S2080148.1:18394-32653 GCA_000966675.3 Picea glauca
AATACAACATGTGAAGAGTTAACAACAATGAGCTCATACAATATATCAATCTCAAATCATATTACAATAATCAAATGACAAAACATGAAAGAATAACAAAGCTAAGAATCCCCTTTTCCTAATTACCATCACATCCTAATTGAATTCTAACTCTAATTGAATTCTCATGAAGCGAGAGCACTCTCTTATATACATGAAGAAGATAACCATCTCATAATTGCAGATCCACTATTCTCTCAACGACTCTCAATTACTTTCCCATTATTACAAGATATGATCCCTTCAAATCCTCACACATATCTCTCATATATCTTAGATAAGATATTCTAACCAAATCTCCACGATCTTCTCCTTGAAAAGAGGCTTGAATAATTATCGCCTTTGGAATGATGGAAGAGATATTCGAGAAGTATCTTTGAATTGATCATCCACATATTCCTACACATTACAAAGCTCACACATAATTGATATATATATGAAAACATGTATATTTTCTAATATTTAATCATAAATTCACTTTTAATACTAAAATGAATAAAGTAGAAAATAATAATGCGAAACCCAAATGTATTTATGAAAATGATATGACAAAGGTTTAATTGGGCGATGAAATGTAAGGAATAGTGAAGGGAAAGGTGGATGAAAATACGACATTTCTGAGTCCCAACACACTTGTGGTCTGGGAAATATTTGTCATCATAGTTATAAAACTTGCCTTTGAGTTGGTGTTCAACCATTTCAGCCCGGGTCAATTTTTGGATCTTTAGTGGAGCAAAGGGAGTAGTGGGATTTAATGGTTTAGGGCGAGGGATGAAGGAGGGTTTGCAGTTTTGAGAAGATAGAATCTATTTTTCTTCTTTATCTCTTTTTGTATCCTCCACCGAACTATCAAGCTGAGCCATGAGGGCATGGGCCCGAATTTCATCCTTGAGGCCGCTGATAAAACACTCTCAGAAAAAGGCATCAGACATGCCCTCTGTTCTAAAAGCTAGATGCTCAAAGGAAACTATAAATTCTTCCACTATTCCTAATTGTTTAAGCTTTTTCAAATGACCCAAATGGTTGGTGTCAGCGTCAAAACGTTCATAAAGCTCTGCAACAAATTGTGTCCAAGAAATATACCCTTGACGAGAACTTTTTCTCCATTGCCACCATTGCCAACGTTCTTGATCTAGATGGAGAACACAATACCAGAGTTTGTCCAAGTCATATGTAATGCAGTATAAAGAGAAGTAATGTTCCATTTGGGTTACCCAACCAGTGGGGTCCAAGCCATCAAATTTGGTCACATCCACCCATGGAAGGCGTAGGTCACGTTGAAAGTGATGATTATGCAAGGTATGGGAATGAGAGGAATGGTCACCTTCAGTATGTGGGGGTGAGGAAGAGGAAGGGTTATCTGTAGGGATATGCAGTTTGGTGCAGAGTGCCAAAAAGACTGATTCAAGATGGGTGGTGAGGTCTTTTTTGATTTTTCCCATTGAGGGCTGCATGATTGTATTGATGGCGACAACATTGGCACTGAGTTGTTTCACTTCTTGTTGGGTCTCAATGAGACCAGATTGCAAGGTGTTGAAGTGAGATTCCAGGTCTTGGCTATAAGTATGGGCCATGAAGATGGGGGAACTGAAAAGGAGCGGGCGGGGTAAAACAATTTTTTCGAAAAAATGATATGGATGAATGTGATAAGTGCGAAGAGATGAATCCAATGGAATAGGTCTCAAATAATGGTGGAAAATTTCCAGACTCATTTTTTTTTTTCAGAGTTATACTCCGGTCCGAAGAATACTACAGAGAGGAAATGCCCAAATGATTAACTAGAAAGAAATGTGTATTTACTTGGCAACCCAAACACAGTTGTGTGGCAATAGATCTTGTCTGTTTTAATTTGTTTATGTTTCTGTCCCCAAGGGTTAGGTATTCAAGGGTTCTACAGACAAGGGTTTTCCTTGTGCTATAGCTCTCTGATATATGTGCAGGGTCCAACAGTAGTACTCGACCCAATATCTCAGGGCACTAACTAAGGAGGATAGACCATACCCTTAGCCGTACTACCCAACTACCCAGGTACTAGAGAGTATATTCCCAAGTGATGTTCTCGGTGACACTATAGCAGTCAGGCGACCGATCGATTTATCTAAAGAGGGCTTCAGGTAATCTAGGCCGATCCGTACATAGGTGTTGTCTGATGTGCTACCACTCGAAGGGGTACCAACAAGGGTTACAAGGGTGGACAACATATGTGCGCTTAAGTACCACTTGTATTTCCTGCATGTATGAATTCCTCAACCACGGGTTTATGCACGTAATGACATATCTATGTGGCTTAAAGACACTGGAATATGTCTCTACCCTGAAAAAAATTTAACCCACACTTTATGCCGAGGAAAGTGCTCTGATACCACTTGTAATATACCAGATATAAAATATATGCAAAACATAAATAAAATTCCAGTAATGGAAAAATAACAACAATATAACTAGAACATTCACCACAATAACACTGAAATGATATAAGAATAATCAACAGAAATAACACTTTGAATCTGAAAGAAGTGTTCATGGGCCTCTTCGAGGGGGAAACCTCCAGTTGAGAAAATCTCTATTACAATAATATCCAAGCTAGGGTTCTCATACCCTCGACTCCTATTTATACTAAAAAGAAGCATCTAGAGGAAGATCCTTCTAGAAGAGAAAGCTTTTATTAGGTCTTCTTACATCCGCCTTATTCTATTTTATTGAAAGGCCTTATTAATATTGGCCTTTATTACATACAAATATATTGTTCTACCTATGTGCGGGTTAGGACCCTAACACCAAATGAGTGGCTAAAAATGAAACTAATCCCTACACATAACTTTACTCAGATAGTTTTTATGAAGTAGCAAAGTTAGAAAAAACATATATGTGAATACATAACCAGATTAGTCTAAGTCATAGTATCACATACATGAGAAACTCATATTCTCAGGACAAAATATAAGAAAGAAGAGAAAAGTTGTGAGAAAGATATTAATTTGCATAATAAAATTCTATCAACAAAAATATACTCTTACAACACATGTAACCAATATACAATTTTCTGAAAGTAGTTCACAATAAGCGACCATTTACACAAGTTATTCTCTCTATCAAAACTAGACTCGAGGGATTCTAAATTTTAGTTAACACAATAGCCTTTCACAAAATAGTTCAGTGAATATTACAATGCTTGAAGAGCCCTTTCAAAATGGACCTCTTCCTTTACTTATAGAAAATCTAAAAACTATTGAGATTGTCTTCTTGAATTCTACAAGAAGAGGTTACAAAAATCTTTCAGCTTCCCTCTTACTAGCTATTAACATGTGTAAGAATGAGGATGAAGCTAAAAGTGGTTTGAAAAAGACAAAATAGAGTACAATTGTTCGCAATTCCGAGTTTTCTATTTTGTCTCATTTTTTTTCCCTTGTCTTTGATGTATGCAACCCAAACTTCATACTGGACATCAAGTGATATGATCTTGTGATAGAGAAGTTCCTGGAGAGCAGCTTCATGTGAGGATGATTTATCAATAAGTGTATTCATGTCCTTCATTAGGGTGGCCATGAATGCTTGGATCATGGTGTGAACTTTGGCCGACTGTATAAGGTGTTACTCCATTAATTCAATTGTCATCTTAGTAGCTACTTCAATTACATAATGTCTCTGACTTGTGGTTTTCTAGATATTTT
The DNA here is from genome assembly GCA_000966675.3 of Picea glauca. Classification (NCBI taxonomy): domain Eukaryota; kingdom Viridiplantae; phylum Streptophyta; class Pinopsida; order Pinales; family Pinaceae; genus Picea; species Picea glauca. Next base: position 22,105 of record JZKD02S2080148.1, read on the forward strand.
TGAGGATTTTCTCCATCGTGATGGTTTTCCTGAGCTCTACTAGAGGAGGGAGGAGACACTTTTGTATCAAGACTTATGTGGCTTTGTGGAGACACACACAGATCATGAGAGAGTTCGTCGTTTCTTCTTCTTCTCTCTTCCCCACTTGTTGGCTTCTATCAAGGGAAGCATAATAAATTATTCTTTCTTCCTCCAAGGGGTGAGGAATTTCTACCAGAGCATATGTATTTTCATCGATCCATATTTTAATGTTATTTATACATTCTTATATGGTGATGAATTGGGACTTATTGGTTTGCATGCAGCTGTGTTGTTCCATTATGTTGGCTGCCAACTACTAAAGGACATGCAGATGAGCATACATGTTTGTAATAGGTTCCTCAATCTCTATCTTGACTTTTCATTCGCATGATCTAAATTTTTGTAAGCCTCCCTTGTCTTTCTTCGCATGCCAACGTTGTTCTTCCAACTCTCTAATTATGTTGGCTTTCTTTTCCTAGTTTTGATGGAACAAGTTCTTGAGGTTCTGTTCCATTGCTATGATGAAGGAAGTGCCAACAAATTCTATGGAGAGTGGATATTTGCTAGAATCTTCCGTCACAACATTCTCTGTGAGGAATTCCAATGGATTTACCCCTATGACTCATATCTTCCTAACTTGTTGTATAATCTTTCTAGTGGATTTGTCATATTTGAAATTTTTCAAGTTCACCACTTTGAATGGTTTGTATGAGGTGTAGAGTCCCAAATACATCCCATCAAATTGAGGTTGGCTATTGGGGAGTTCTATTGATGATTCTGAAAGACCAGTTCCCATTGGTGAGCCGTCATTTTTTAGAGCCTCTTCATCCTTTTTCCACTACTCTTCCTCTGCTACCTTAGCTACAAATTCATCTGCTTCTCTTTTTTCTACTCTTTACATCTCTATAATTTCCCTTTCAACTGTATCTTTTTCCTCTCTCTCATCCTCTACTTCTTTTCTTAGCTGTAAATTTTTCTTTTGGTTCCACTATCGCCACTGCTGTGACTACTGTTACTTCATATTCCACCTTTTCCTTAGCCTCTATTATCTTTATCTTATTATCAATAGCGTACTCCTTCTTCTTTTGGACCTTTTCCTTCTTCCTTCTTTTCTTGTTTGTTGTTGGTTCTTCCTGTTCAACTGACCCAAAATGTGTAGATGTAGTTTAAATCGATGTTCTTGATGCTGCCTCTTCTTCCTTCCTTTGTGTTTCTTCATGAGCCTTCTCCTCGTCGAAAATCCTTCCTATGGGTTTTCCTTGTCTCTTGGTAATGAATTCATCATAAGTCCGAGCCCCTAAGTGCACTTCTTCATCCTCCTCCTCCTCCTCCCATGTAGCTAAAGAATATTCCCAGGTGTGTTTGATTTGGATGCAATACTCCTTGACCGCCTTTTTGGGATCATGCCTTCAGAATATTTCTTCTGCGAGGTGATATGATAATAGCATTTCTACTTCAACTTGGGCATGTTCGATGCTTCCGAATGAATATCAACTGACCAACAATGACAACGGAGGAAAATAGCCTTGTTGTGTTGATACAATGTTTCCCCAAATCTGTGAATTATAGTTTGATATGCGATTTCTTGGAGTACTAGCATGTGGGTCACAAAAATCTGAAGAAGATGGGGAGCTTTGATAGCCTTTTATATTCTTATGTAGATTCCATGTTCCATTAGGTACCATTCCCCAATTTTCCTAACTATTTCCAACTCTTTATATATCATACATGGGGTTGGTGCATAGAAGATGAGCTCATATAAAGGTGCTAATAAGTGGTCACATATCTTATGGTATTTCATTCTATATTTGAGCTTCAAGAGCACCTTGTAGTAGATATGTATATATGGGTCAATTGGTTTCCAAGCCCAATCGTCTTGGGATATTGATGGCATATGCACATAATGTCAAATAGATAAGATGCCACATGAAAACTTGAGAATTTTCTAGGAGCAATCTCTTTGATGTCTGTAATGGACTCTGTTAAGCTTACTGACAAGATGTCTTCCCAATTGAATGATGAACCTTCATCAACATAGTAGTAGATTAGGGGCATTAGAGACAGTGAATTTAGAAGTGTCTTTCTCCCCATACAACCTGCAGAGCATTTCCATAAGGTATTGATATGACATTCTTAGTGAATTGGTCAGATACTCGCCAGGCGGTCTATGCTTGAAAGTTCTATTTGGATTGTACCAGATCTTGAATAGGTCCTTTACTTTGTGTGGGAACTTGTTGAGTAGTTCCTCATCCAACTTACAGGTTCCCTTTTCCAAATAATAATATTTTTCTATATAGTATACTTGGAATGATGCTATCGGCTCTTCCCTAGAGTTGAGTATGTATTGGTTGTCTAGGTACACATGTTTCAGAATCCATGCAATAGAATTTGCAAAAGGGAACATTGTAACATGAGATACCACCCTATGTATTCCTCACCTCCATATATTTTTGAATATTTGGAGTTCATCCTGGTCTTCGAAATCCACAGGGAAACTCTTCTTTTTGAATATCTGAAAGGCCTCACCCCATTTGACTGGATCTTCCCCTTTATTTTGGAAATATAACTTATAGGGGGGGGGGTGAATCAATTATGTATATAAGCTTGAAACTTTTCCCTTTTTTTTATTCTTTCTAGATTATTATTTAATATGTTGCTGATAACTTAACATGCATAGATATAAAATGATCAATCACACAAAATACATAGAGACACCGATTTTCCTGAGGAAACCCATAAAGCACGAAAACCTCTTCTTCTTAGGATGTCAATCAAGCTCCAAATTTCATGCACATCAAAATATTTGAGCTCCAACTCAAATATGAGGCTACAACCTATGATAGTAATCTACAACTTGTAAAAAGAAGCAACTCTCAGATTTATCTAGCACCAACTCCCAGGTTTCTCTAGAACCAACCAAATGGAAGCACCAACTACCAGAATATCTTCTAGCACCAACTAAAATTTAGAGGACTACAATCCTCCCTAGCACCACCCTGATTGAATCTTGCAAAACTTTTACTTACTTTCTCTGTCTTTGATATGGTTTGTTATAGCTCCAAGTCTCCTCTACCTTATTCAACTTCTATCCTCTATTCCTCTTCTACATCTTTCTGCTTCTATGCTCTGCTCTCTTTCCTCCAACGCACTACGCTCCTCTGTTTAGCTTATCTTCTCCATTTTATGCTCTGTGTTGCCTTTGCATACTATACACTGCGCCTCTGATCTCCACTTCAGGTACTGCTCTTTGTATATGCCTACCCACATGCATAACTCTTGAAAAAACACACCATCTCTTTTGTTCTGCGTGTCTTTCTCACGCCGAGTCCTCTGCATGATCATCATATCAACTCTTCATCTTCTTTGGCAATTATTCTCAATGTATTCATCATCAGTGGTTATTTTCCTGAGATTCTTTTGCTTCTCTAGCAGTTGCAACTCTTCGTCTTCTCTGTCAGTTATAGTCAGTCAGTTTTGGATTATTTGGATCCTAAGTCCCTTCCTTCATGTGACCATCGACGATGACCATATGCCTATCCAATAGGCTCTTTATGACTCGTGACTTTTGGAATCTTGGTATAAGACATATCGATTCTCCCAACTCCCAATATTCGAAGTGGAGCTTAGCAACGTGCTAGCTCCTCCCTTAACCTTCGCTGATGTGACCATAGCCGTGACCACGGGCCTAACACTTCGGGACTTCATGTTTCGGGTATTTTTCATGAGTCACCTTGACTCTCCCAACTCCCGATATCCCGAACTCCGAACTAACGCCTATTGAGCACAAATCCATTCTCGAAATGACCTTGGGATATGAACTCATGTGACCACGCGATTGCGAACACATCCTTAACTTATTAAGGTTTGCACACATTCAATCCCCGCAATGCGATGGGACTGTCGATATCATGATATTGACGGTACTCTTGAACTGATGGTTCATATCTATCCTCTCAAGTTCTGTGGATCAGATATAACCTTCCTAAATCAACAACTGTGATTTACTTCGTGATCCGGGCTCCAGGAGTTTCAACTCTCAAACCCTGCTTTCCTCCATACGTCAATCTTTCGGAGTTGAAAATCCACTGACATGTGTCCCTCTCAGATTAATGGTCGAGATCTCCTTTGGGTCTCCGAACTCTAGAGATTTCAAATCTCAACTTCTCATTTCTTCTGACTGGATATCTTCCAAAATGAAAGATCTGCTGACATCTGTCCTCCTTAATCCAATGACTATCCTTCGCTTCGGGACTTATCCCTTCGACATTATCAGATTTCAATTTCTCCTCGCTCAACTTCCCTCTGAGCGTTTTACCCAGAGCTTGTGATCTAGTGACACTTGTCCTCTCATAGATCAATGACTCCCAACTTCTTTGGTTGTTTGGGCTTTAGCGATTTCAAACCTTTCTCCTTCGCATTTGCCCGGAGTATTTCCCCCGAATGCGTAATATCTTGACACATACCCATCCTGGCGATCAACATCCAGGGTCTTCTTCAGGTATTCATCATTCGGGACTTTGGGACTTTAGTCCTTTGGCACTTCATCTCTTCACGACTTCGGCCTTCGGGACTTCGGAGATTTTAAAATCTCAAACTGAAAAATCTAAAGTGAGATTTTTTTGGAGCTTAACCTCCTTGCATATTTATACTCGAACCAAATGTTGTTCGTTGATCAGGATCCTAGATCGATGGCTCGAGCTATACTTGATGTATATCTTCTAGCTTATATTGTCCTTCCACTTATAATGATCCGACAATTGATGAGAATTCGGATAATCAAATTATCAACCATTTTGCCCCACTTATCATATCCTTCCATTAATTCAATCTGATGGTTTTTGGTCATCTATATCGGTGATCCAATGACCAATGTTTCTCCTCCTCTTGATCTTCTGATCTCTCTGACTTAGAATATTTTCTAAGTGTTCACAGGTCTCGACCTTTGCTCCTTCTGCAAGTCCGCCTCTTGGACCTCATCTGCACTTCTGGAAACTGCTATCTTTTCTGAGATTTCTCGTCTTTTTCTCTCTCGAGGTTTGGTTTGTTTCTGTTCTTTCCATCAATGACAAGCACACTCTTCCTATAAACATTCCAAAAATCTCCCCCTTTGGCATTGATGGCAACGTTGAAAGGCTGCACTATTCTTATTAGACCTCAAACTGTAGCATACAGACAACACCTTTTTCTCCCCCTTTGACATCAATGTCAAAGAAAACAGTGAGTGACTCTGTTCTCCCCCTGATCAGATATACTAGGAGCACTCTCCCCTTGATCAGATATACTATTTTAACTTGATAATAGGGTCATGCCCAACTTCTGGCGTAGATACTCAAACTGAGCTTTTGCAAGCGGTTTAGTGAAGATATCAACAATCTGATCTTTGGATGGAATATAATGCAAAGAAACAACAATGTTGGTCACCTGTTCCCTCAATAAGTGATACTTGATGGGTATATGATTGGTCTTGGAGTGAAATAAAGGATTCTTTGACACACTAATTTCCCTAGTATTATCACAATGAATTGGGATCTATGCAGTATATTTTACCTCCAAGTCTGTAAGTGTACGAATCATCCAAAATACTTGGGTACAACAAGTGGAATCTACAATGTATTCAAATTCTATAGTTGATAAGGAAATGGAACCTTTCTTCTTGCTCAACCATGCTACAAGGGAATCTCCTAAGAAGAATGCACCTCCGATCGTGCTTTTCCTTTCATCAATGCAGTTAGCCCAATCAACATCTGAATAGACTGATAGTTGAAAATTCTGATTCCTAGGATACCATAGGCCATAGTTCATTGTTCCTTTCAAGTATCTAAATATTATTTTGACAACTAACAAATGACTCTGTTTAGGTGCAGCCTGATACCTTCCTACCATTCCAACAACATGCATTATGTCTGGATGAGATGTTGTGATGTACAATAGGATACCTATCATAGATCTATATGAAATCTAATCAACATCAGGTGAGTCATCATCCTTGCTTAACTTGCATCCAGTGACCATAGGTGTTCTCATAGGTGTAGAATCTTCCATTTTAAACATTTTCAACATTTCTCTTAGATATTTCTCTTGAGAAATAAATATTCCTTCAGAACTCTGAGTAATTTGTAGACCAAGAAAAAATGATAGTTCCCCTATCATAGAAATTTCAAATTTAGGCTGCATGGAAGAAGAAAACCATTGTACCAATGATGCATTATTGCTTCCGAATATGATGCCATCTACATAGAAGAAAACAATGAGAAAATCATTACCCTCTATTTTTATATACAGATTGCTATCAAATTTTCCTCTCTTGAACCCTTTGCCTTGAAGATACTTATCCAGTCTGTAATACCAGGCACAAGGAGATTGTTTCAACCCATATAAGGCTTTCTTTAGCTTGCAGACAAAGTCAGGGTTATCTGACAGTTGGAAACCCTCTTGTTGTTCCATATAGACTTCTTCTTTTAGATATACATTTAGAAAAGCTGACTTGACATCCATTTGATAGACTTTAAATTATTTATGACAAGCATAGAAAATAAACATTCTAATAGCTTCTAATCTTGCTATGGGCGCAAATGTTTCATCAAAATCCAGTCCTTCTATTTGAGCATATCCTTTGCAGACCAATCTAGCCTTATTTATTACAATATTTCCTTGCTCATTCATCTTATTTTGTAGACCCATTTGGATCCTATTACATTTTTATTTGCTGGCCTAGGAACGAGTTACCAAGTGTCATTCTTTTCAATCTAGTCCAGTTCCTCATTCATTGATTTTAACCTATTTACGTCTTTACTGGCTTCATTAAAGTTCTCGGGTTCCACCATGGATATGAAGGATATACGTGATTGGTCAGTGTCTTTGATTATCCTTCTCTTGGTTTGTACACCTTTGTCTTTCTCACCAATTATCTGACTCTTAGGATGATTCTTTTGAGTAGTTATGGAGGAAGGATTTGATGATGATTGTTGTCCTGACTCTTCTTGTCTGGGTGTCTCTTCTCCACCTGATTCATCACCTTCTTGTGACTTTGAGATTTGTTGTTCTTCATCTTCATTATTCTCATCATCTTTTTCATCTGGATTAATGCTTATTCTTTGTTGATCTTTTATAGGAGCTTCTTCATCAATTCGAACATCAATACAATCTACTAATTTATGCATTCTTTTGTTAAAGAATCTGTATCCTTTAATGTTCATTGCATATCCTAAGAAGATACCTTCATCAGCTCTACTATCAAATTTTCCTAGATGATCATCATTATTCTTGATGTATAATTTACTTCCAAATACTTTGAAATGCTTGATTGATGCAGGTCGACCAAACCACAACTCATATGGAGTTTTATCACTATTCGTCCATAGATGCACTTTGTTTAGAACATGGACATCCGTGTGAACAACCTCCACCCAAAAGGTTTTTGAAATATCTCTTTCACTCATCATAGCCCTTGCCATCTGCTGAGCTGATCTATTTTGGTGTTATACAACTCCATTTTGTTGAGGAGTACCTAGAATAGTATATTCTCTTTTAATTCCATGTCTGTCATAGAATTCTTTGAAGTCTCCTGAAAAAAAATCTCCTCCCCTATCTGAGGGAATTTCCTTTAGCTTCCTTCCTGTCTGATTCTTAGCTAATGCCTTAAACTTTTTGAACTTCTCAAACGCATCAGTTTTTTCTCTCAGAAAGGCAACCCATGTAAGTATGGAGAAGTCATCAATGACTAGCATAAAGTAACGTTCTCCTCCAGTACCTTCCTTTTGCGATGGTCCACACAGATCCATATGAACAATTTGAAGTGGTTTCTCTGAAGATGTGAAAATCATTGATTTAAATTGAGAACGAGTCATCTTGCCCATTTGATAAGATTAACATACAGAGTTATTAGGCTTAGATATTTTTTGAAGGTCTTTCACAACACCTTCATTATTCAGTTTGACAATATGATCAAAATTTAGGTGTCCAAACCTTCTGTTCCATAACCAACTTTCATCAAATTTGCTTAAATTACATTTCTCCTTATCTTCCTTAAGAACATATACATTGTTTTCGGTTCTAACCCCTTTTGCAAGTAGCTCTCATGTGTTTACTGTTTTTATTTTACAATTCTTTGCATTGAAGGTGACTTTACATCCTTTGTCACATATCTAACTGACACTAAGAAGATTATTCTTTAAACCATAAAAAAATAATGTATCTTGAGATTTTCTTCTTCCATTACTTAAGCTTACTAGACCTTTACCTCTGATCTTTCCTGGATCATCATTTCCAAAGGTCACACTCCCTGATTTATTTTCCTTGAGTGATAAGAACTTACTTTTGTCACCTATCATATGACTAGAGCATCCATTGTCAATATACCAGGGGTCTTTTTGTATTTGAGTTGACAAAACCAATCCACACTTGTTATCTTCATTCTTCTTCCAAACCTTGACGTTTTTAGCTCTGTGATTTGAATCTAGCTTATAGTTCTTTAAGCGATAGTTTGCAACTCTGTGATTTGAATCTGGATTATAGTTCTTTAAGTGATAGTCTGCAACTTTATGTCCATAATTATGGCAGATGTAACATTCTGGTTCATTTAATAAAGGATCATAACAATTGTTATGCTTAATCTGCGTCTTTTTCCCAACTATAAAATGATTTGCAATCTGTGGTTGATTGTTACTTGGCTGCCTCATTTTTTGTTGTGGAAGGTATTTATTCCTTGGCTGTCTTGATTGCTCATGTCTAAATCTTAAAGAAACATTTACATCTTTGTGGCCAAAGTTAGAGCAGTAAAAGCAATATCCCTAGAAAAAATCCTTGTACCTGGAAAATGGATGTCTTCTTTGAGCAGGTCGATTTCTTCGATGCTGATGATTTACTTGAGAAGAGGGTGTATTATTTCTTTGTTCTACAGATTTAGTCCTAGTAGATTTTGCTTCACTCCTCCTTGGCGTCTGATTCTCTTCCTTTGTTTCTGCAGGTTTGTTGTTGTCAATGGTTGTAGATTTGACAAACTTGATGGATTCTTTGTTGCTTGGCTGACCACTACTTGATCCCTCTTCATAACCCAAACCAATTTTCAACTTTGAATTCCTTTGCTGATTCAGAATGGAGGCTAATCCTTTTGAGGCTTTAATACTTGTCAGATTCTGATGATATAAGGCTTGGAATTTCTCTAGATCTTTTCTGACAGTCACTACTTCAGCTTCCATTTTTTCACCTTTTGTTTCAGATTCCTTCAATTGTTGTTTGAGGATGTCTTCAATTTTCTTATCTTCTTCTAACTTAACCTTCAACATATTAATTTCTTCAGACGATTCCTTGCATGTTTTCTCATACCTGAGAAACAACTGTTTTTCTTTTCTTTTCTTTTCTTCGAGTTTATCAATCTCTTCCATGGCACTGACAAGTTCTCCTTCAAGATCTACTACTGCTTCACAATCAATGAATTCACTTCCTGTATCTTCAGTTCTTATATCTTCTAAATCTATTATCATTATATCATTTATTTTATCTTCAATAGAAGAGTCATTGCTTTCATCATCTGAGGGAACATCATCATTGTTTACACAAAATATTTTCTTCTTAAAAATATTCTCTTTATAGACCTTCTTGTGTTTGTTCTTTTCTTCATCGTCATATGTCTGATCCTTTCTTTTGTGAGGAAACTTAGATGAAAAATGACCAATCTTACCACAATTGAAACATTTGAAGGGCAGTTTACTTTTGTATTTTCTTGATCCTTTCTTTAGTCTTCTCACAAAAATTGATTCAATCTCATCTATATTAGAGTCTTTGTTTTTATCTACTTTAAAAGATGCCTCTCTTGAAGTGGATTTACCTTTGGTGATTCTCATATCATAAGCATTTAGGGTTCTAATAAGTTGATATAGTATCAACGTTTTGAGATCAACTATTTCCTCTATAGCAGAGACCTTTGAGTTAAGTCTATCAGGAAGAGATCTTAATATTTTCTGGACTAGAAAAGAATCAGCCATCGTTTCACCTAAGCCTTTTATAGTGTTGACAAGTTCTTCTATACGTAAGAAGTACTTACTGATAGTTTCGTCTTCATCCATCTTTAACTACTCAAATTTCAGTCCGTGAATCTGAAGTTTTGCATCTTTCACCTTTTCATTACCTTCATAACTACTTATCTTCTTGTCCCACATAACTTTGGTTGAATCACAGTGCATGAATTTGACAAACTCGGCTTCAACAAGTTCACTAAGGATTCCATTCATTTCTTTCACATTAAAGATAAGCTCCAACTTATCATATTTTGAGGCCAAGACTATAGGCTTCACATATCCCGTTTCAACGACATCCCGAACATCAACACCCAAGGACATTAAATGTGTTCTCATCCTTATTTTCTATAAGGAAAAGTTTTTTCCATCAAACAAAGGTGGTCTATTAGTTGAACTCTCATCATGACTAGTCATGTTCAATCTTATGTATCTACCTTTGATCAAAGGCATCGAATATGATACCAATTGTTGGAAATATAACTGAGAGGGGGGGGGGGTGAATTAGTTATGTA
>JZKD02S2080148.1:32663-55014 GCA_000966675.3 Picea glauca
TTTTTTTTATTCTTTCTAGATTATTATTTAATATGTTGCTGATATACAATGATGAATCACACATAATACACAGAGACATTGATTTTCCTAAGGAAGCCCATAAAGGGTGAAAAAATCTTCTTTTTAGGATGTCAATCAAGATCTAAGTTTCATGTACATAATAGTCTTTGATCTCCAACTCAAATATGAGGCTACAACCTCTGATAGAAAGCTACAACTTGCAGAGAGCACCAACTCTCAGATTTCTCTAGCACCAACTAGATGGAAGCACCAACTCCTAGGTTTCTATAGCACCAACTAGACGGAAGAACCAAATCCCAGAATATATTCTAGCACCAACTAGAATTTAGATGACTGCAATCCTCCCTAGCACCATCCTACCACCCTGATTGAATCTTGAATTTTTTTTACTTACTTTCTCTTTCTCTGATATGGTCTATTAAAACTCCAAGTCTCCTCTGCCTTCTTCATATTCTATCCTCTATTTCGCTTCTGCATATTTCTTCTTCTATGCTTTTCTCTCTTTCCTCCAGCGCACGATGGTCCTCTGTTCAAATTCTCTTCTCCATTTTATGCTCTGTGATGCCTCTGCATACTATACACTGCGACTTTGATCTCCACTTCAAATACTGCTCTTTGTCTCTGCCTACCCACATGCATAAATCTTGAAAAAACACACCATCTCTTCTGTTCTGCATGTCTTTCTCACGCTGAGTCCTCTGCATGATCATCATAGCAGCTCTTTGTCTTCTCTGGCGGTTATGCTCAATGTGTTCATCATCAGTGTCCGTTTTCCTGAGATTCTTTGGCTTCTCTGGTAGTTGCAACTCTTCATCTTCTTTGTCAGTTACAATCAGTTGGTTTTGGCTTCTTTGTCTCCTAAGCCCCTTCCTTCACGTGACCATCAAAAATGAGCATATGCATATCAAATAAGTGCTTCGTGACTCGTGACTTCAGGAATCTTGGTATGAGACATATCGATTCTCCCAACTCTCGATCTATGAAGTGGATCTTAGCGATGTGATACATCCTCCTTTAGCCTTCCTTGATCTGACCATAGCCATGCCCACGAGCCTAACACTTTGGGACTTTGCGTTTCAGGTATTTTATGTGAGTCACCCTGACTCTCCCAACTCCTAATCTCCTGATCTCCCAAACTCTGAACTAACACCTAGCGAGCATAACTCCATTCTCGATATGACCTTGGGTGATGAACTCATGTGACCACGCAATTCTGGTTGCATCCTTAACTTATTAACATTCACACACCTTCAATCCCCGTAATGCGATGGGACCATCGATCTCACGATCTTGATGATAATCCTGAACTGACGGTTCATATCTGTCCTCTCAAGTTCTGCGGATTAGATCTAACTTTCCTAAATCAACGACTATGATTTACTTCGTGATATAGGCTCTGGGAGTTTCAACTCTCAAACCTTGTTTCTTCCGTACGTCAATATTCAGGAGTTGACAATCCACTGACACGTGTCCCTCTCAGATTAACGATCAATATCTCCTTCAGGTCTCCGGACTCCGGAGATTTCAAATCTCAACTTATCATTTCTTCTGACTGGATATCTTCCAAAATGGAAGATCTGTTGACATCTGTCCTCCTTAATCCAACGACTATCCTTTGCTCCAGGACTTCACCCTTTGGCATTCTCAGATTTCAGTTTCTCCTCACTCATCTTCCCTCTGAGCATTTTACCCAGAGCTTGCGACCCAGTGACACTTGTCCTCTCATAGATCGACGACTCCTAGCTGCTTCAACTATTCGAGCTTTGACAATTTAAAACCTTTCTCCTTCACGTTTTCCTGGAGTATTTCCCCCAAATGCATAATCTTATAACACATACCCCTCCTGGAAATCAATGACCAGGGTCTTATTCGGGTCTTCAACGTTCGAGACTTTGGGAATTTAGTCCTTCATCACTTCAGTTCTTTGCGACTTCGACCTTCGAGACTTCAGAGGTTTTGAAATCTCAAACTGAAAAATTTGAAGTCAGATTTTTTCGTAGCTTAACCTCCTCACATATTTATACCCAAACTAATTGTTGTTCATCGATCATGATCCTATATCGATGGATCAATATTTCTATGATGCAACTCTTCTATATTATCCTGTCCTTCCACTTAGAATGATCTGGCATCTGACGAGAATTTGGATAATCAAATTCTCAACCATTTTCCCCCGCTTATCTTATCCTTCCATTAATTCAATCTGACATTTGTTGGTCCTCTGGATCTGTGATCCAACGACCACTTTCTCTCTTTCTTTTGAGATTCTAATATCTCCAACTTAGAATATTTTCTAAGTGTTCACGGGTCTTTACCTTTGCTCCTCTTTCGAGTCCATCTCTTGGACCTCGTCTGCACTTCTGGAAACCACTATCTCTTCTGAGCTTTCTCGTCTTGTGCTCTCTCAAGTTTTGGTTTGTTGTTGTTCTTTCCATCAATGAAAAGCACACTCTTCATGTAAACATGCCAACACTTTCTCTAAGAGACCTATAGTATTGTCATATACTACCCCTGGGGAATCACATTCTTCCTCTAGTCTGTTTTCACTTTCGGAATCCTTTTTCGTAGGTACCTTTCTATTTATCTTCTTACATGAAAATATATCTGAACCTGTGACACACAGTCACAATTAAGGCATAAAACATGGCAAGAAAATAAACATGAAGCATCGATTTTTGTGAAGATATAAAATTTGAGTATTTGAGTAGTAAAGGATGTTAGGGAAACATATTTATATGTAAAACTTTTTCAGATACTTGGAGAATTACTTGAGTCAATTTTAGGGGAAATTCATCTTTTGAAGAGGATAATATGATCTGGGACATGGTGAAATTTCGAGGGAGATGGGCTTAGTTTGGGAAGAAATCTAGGCAGATCAACGGAGTTGATGTCAACTTGGCCGGTGAAGGGGAGAAGAACTGATGCCGAAGATGGAAAGTGTTATCATATGTACTAGAATAGATGGTGAAAACCTCACCTGTTTAGACCAAAGAATATCTTATTAAGTGTGCTAATGTGGTCTGAGGAGTTTTTATTAACTCTTACGATAAACTATCAGAAGTATTTGTGTTAACTTCGTGGATGCGTTAGTAATAAATATCGAAGGAGGTTGTATTAAGTACATCGGTGAATGAGAACTCTGATCGACACAATTTATGTTAACTTTTCAAGAATGCATATTTAGAACCATATAAAATTTTGGGAATACCGTTGGTGAGGTCATAAGGGTTTGTGGAAAGATCTACAACTACATAGGAGAAGTTCTTATCAACTCTTTCGACGTTCTATCAAAAGCGATTATAGAAACTCCTCAGTTGTACCAGAAGAAATATTACAAAGGTCATCGATTATATGGGTTTATAAAAATATGATTAATTTTTGAATACTAGGGAGAATATGGGAAAAGGCTCTATTTGGCTCCGGGAAAGGTATAATGTTCTAGGATTGATGATTTGATTCTATTGGAAATGAAGCTTGGAGCGAGTCTAATTTTGATCTTGTCACAAAAATAATATTAGGGCTTTAATCTCACACAATGAGAGTTAGGGCATAGGTATAAAAGTGTTTGTGTTTTGTATCCTTGGTGACTCCGACGAAGAAAATTTTAGGGTACTGGGTGGAAGGGTTCAATCCATGGTATGGATGTGATCAAGATGAGCATAGAAGTTTGAAAATTTTAGGCACAATCTGGGCATAGTTGGGATCTCTGATAGAGTCGAGGTGTAAGGGACACCAATGCAGAGGACAATAGTTGGGGTATGGATAGTGGAGGATAAGGTTGAGGAGCCAATGGATAGACCACATGGTACCATGCTACCAGAGATAAACCCTAACCCTAATCATGTGGGAGAATAATAACAAAAAATGCGGAGTTAGGATTTAGGGATTACCTGGAAGAGGATGATATGTGTACTGTGGAGGCGATGCAAAGATGAGAGTCCTTATGAGGTTGTTAATTTAGCGTGTGAAAGTATAATTTCTCTTCTCTTGGAAACAACTATGGATGGAATGGGGAAATAAAGGGTTGAACCCTCGTTTTATAACTTATTTAGGTGAAGGTTTCGAGATTTCATAAGAAGTAAATATAAGAACTTCGGTGATACCAAGGAAGTTGGTGGGAAATCCTCCAGTAGAAACCGATTTGATGTTGGGAAATCTTCCGACTTGGATCAAAGTGAATGTTGAAAAATCCTTCTACTTGGAAATTCTTGTCCCAAAGAAGTTCCAGAGAAGTCTGTCAGTCAACGCTTGTGCATCGAAGAAGGTTGTGGGAACTCCTCTGGTTCAACTAGCAGAGTTTGTGGGAACTCTTCTAGTTGAGTTGAAGGAGTTACTATTAAATCAGTTGGTGATCAATCATGCATGTCAACATAATTAGGAGGAAACTCTCCAATGTATCAAATAACTTTAGGGGAACTCCTCCGATATGTATAAGAGAACTGGAGGGGAACTTCTCTCATATAAAAATGACTCTTGAAAATCATCTAAGTATCAAAACCAAAATAAACCAAACTGGGATGAAAACATCAAGCAACCTAATCAGAGAGGGATGAGAATAATCAAAGATCAAAAGTAGGGGTATCTCTTCTTAGCAAGTCAAGAAAATATCAAGGAGAAAAGGAGGGGTCCCATTTTCTTGGTGAAAGAAAAATATTTTCAAGTGAGACTACAAGAAAAAGGGAGGTTATTGTTTTCTAACACAACAAATGGCGACACATTGGGAGAAGACATAAATCTATGCAAAGAGGTATTTCAACATAAAACTTATGAGAATGGAAACAATGATAATGCATGACCCAAGAGAGAAACAATAGGTCCCATAGTATTCAAAAATGAAAATTTTGACGAGAAAATTTTGTATGATGAAAGGGAGAGGTCATAATAATTCCCATAATAGATTTATTAACATAATATAACTATTTTAACTGGATTATCTTCGATAAGGCATGATAAATACAACAAGGAAATGATACATTAGGAATGCTGAAAATACAAGTCGATTACACATTTCTTTGGTGTTTCTCCACTACCAATGAGTGTCCATAGCCATGACAGAGTCACCTTGGTGTCACAAGCCTTTCTTTGCTGCTAGTGAGTGTCCATATCCCCAACGAATATAATTTCATGTCCCATATGATCTAAAATGTGTTTCTCCAAGCATTTACCTTTATAATATGATTCTCGTAAGTTCAGAGAGAGTTGGATGGGGGAATTCCAGTTTTCCTTTAAAGGCATGTGGAATGACACCTGTGAAAGTGAGATTTTCCAAGTTGATTGAACTCTCTAAGTAACATGCCTTGAGTAATACAGATTTCTTTCCAAAGAAATTTCCATTTAGTTTTAGACAAACAAAAATTCTACTCTTGGACATGACCATTGGCTTACTCTTGTTACATTTTAAAGTACAATGCTCGTCTACTAATGAACTATGTTCCGCTACTGGGTCTAGCTTGAATTAATAAAGAGAAATGTTACATAGGTATATATGAACCTATGTATGGAAGAAAAAATACAACTTTACAAGATTTTGATACCAATGTGCCACACTTCAAAATTATTCATATGCAAAACATCAAATTTTATGAGAAGTCCAAGGTAATAAATTTTAAGAGAGAAAAGGAAAACCAATTGGAATAAAAAACAATGAAATTTCAAAGCATAAAACAAAGTAAGGGATGTGCAAAAAGGTAAAGTAAAACTAATAATGACATAAAAGACGAGAAAAAAAACTCTTTATTTATGTACAAGGGGAATCTGCCTCAGAGGCTAGTTGATGTAATGTTTTAGGATTTGACCATTGATAGGGAGGAAGTCTACATCCCCTTCTATATTTTATAACCAGTAAGTACCTAGGTCAATCTTTTATTTGACTATGAAGGGGACCAACCACAGTTGTTGAAACTTTGAGTGTTTTCCTTTATATTCTTGTGGATTGTCCCATTTGAGGACCAAGTCACAAACTTGAAATTCTTTCTCACCAACAAACATTTTATCAAACCATTGTTTAATTTTTTTTTGGTGAGCTTGAAACTTGGTTTTAGTTTTGGCATTATTCTCTTCTAGATTCAACGAGGTGTCAATGCGTCTTTGGATGAGAGGACACTCTCTCCGGCGTGATTGTTGTGTAAGATGAAGGGAAGGGAGATATATACTTGAAGGAAGGATATCCTCTTTCCCGTAGACAATAAAGTAAGGAGATTTCCCTATGGATGATTTGGGAGTAACATGGTAAAACTAGAGGGTGTTGTGTAGTGCATTATTCCAATTCCTCCGTTGGTTGAATACAATTCGTTTAAGAATGCATATCATATTTTATTTGTGGATTCAACCAGGATATTTCCCTGGGGGTAATAGTTGGATGCATATTTTAAAGTGATCCCATTCTCTAGAGAAAACTCAATCAATTTAAGAAATGAAAAATATGTTGCATTATCAAATACAAGAGTGTTAGGTACTCCAAACCTGGTCATGATGTGTTGTTCAAGAAAATTTATTACCACTTCATCATTTACTTTGGACAATGGTACTACTTCCATCTAATGAGTAAAATAATCAGTGTCAGTTAGAATATACTGGTGTTGTTTGGATGACTGAGGATTGATCTCATCGATTATGTCTCATCCCCATTGTTCGAAAGGATCTTCGACAATAATAGGCTGAAGCAGAAAAATTGCCTTGCTCTCTCTTTTGGTTGAATTCTTTCAAATGTCACAGCTCTGAGAGTAGGCATGAGAATATTTGAATACTGTTGATCAGTAGTACCCAACTATTAATATCTTGTGGGTTATTTTATCTCTTGAAAAATGACCTCTAGCTGGTCCATCATGGATATATTTAACAACATTATCAACATCATGTTTCTCGAGACATCATAGTAGTACTCTATCATAATTATTCTTGAACAAGATACCATGAACCAACTTATATTGTGTAGACTTCATACTTAATACTCTTATTTGTTTAACATTGAGATGATCAGGAGCAGTGCCATACTGAGGATAGTATTTGAGATCATTATACCATGAGTTTTCAATTGATGGAATTTAAGGGGATTGTTGTGTATATAAATTTGGTTCCTCTTTCCATCCATATTCTTCTTGATCCTCAAAATATGTGACTCTAGTTCCTAGATTACATAGGCCTTGACCTTTAACAATTGTCACTGGTAAAAATTCAAGGTCATACTCCTATAAAGAAGTCATCCAATTGCCTCATCTCTCACCTAGTTCCCTTTGTACAAAGAGAGATCTAACCTCTGGGTGAGGGACGATCACCTTAGTGTGATTTTTAGGTACATAAGGCCTAAACTGTTTGATAACTTTGTGGAAAAAACAATCTTGATTTCCTATCGATGGATATTTAGTTCAACACCTTGGAGTTCAGTGCTCATAAATGTTATGGGGAACTCATTCCCTTGTTGTTCCTTTTGGGTGAGCACTACTACAAGAGAATGATTAGAAGCAAAAGTATATAACGAGATTTATTTGGTAAAATATGGACTTTATAGAGTATGTGTAGTCTCTATGACAACCCTGATATTCTCAAAGGCCTCCTTTTCAACTGATGTCCACTTGAATTGATCATATTTCTTTATCATCTGCTAAAGGGGTTTAACAATTTCAGCAAAATCCAAAACAAATCTTCTCACAAAATTGATTTTATGGAAAAAGGACTACATAGACATTTTGTTGTGTGGAGGTGGGATTTGAATAATAGCTTTAGTTCATCTCAGGTCAATGGAAATCCCAACCTTGGAAATAATATGCCCCAACAATTTACCTTCTGAAACAACAAAGCTGCTCTTCTTTGGGTTTAGCGAAATACCATATTTTATGCATCTCTCAAAAATCTACTTCATATGTTTGGGGTGATCAACTCTTTGTTTTGAACAAACTATGAAATAATTCAGATAGATCATCACACTATGATTGATTATATCTTTAAAATATATTCCCATTTCGCTTCGAAAGGTAGGACTGACATTGATTAGATAAAAGCGCATTATGCGATATGCAAACGTTCCCCACTTCATCCTAGAAGTGGTCTTTAACCAGTCTGGTTCTGCTACGAGAACCTGATTGTAACTAGAAAACCCTTTCAAAAGATATAACATTTTAGAACCAGAGACGAGTTGTAGGTTTTGTTCTATGGGGGGAACTGGACAATTTTCCTTATCAGAATCTCGATTTAAATTTTGGAAATCTATGCAAAGTCTGATCTCCCTTTATTTCTTTCTGATGAGCACCATATTAGACACCCAGGTCAAGTGATGATCTTTAAAGATAATTCAGGTGTCCAACAACTTCTTTAATTCCTTGTGAATAAGCGGTTCAAGCGTCGAATGTATTTTCATTAGTTTCTGTTGAAATGGTTTGACACCTTCTTTGATAGGAATCACGTGTTGAATAATACAAGTGTCATACGTCTTCAAATATTCATATGTCCAGGAAAATGCATCATGATACCTATTGAAGAACTGCATGATTGTTTGTTTTTCTTCCTATGAACAACAAGTGCCTAGATTGGTGTATTTGGGTTGTTCATGGGCCCCTAGATTCACTAGAAAGTGCATCATAGTAGATATGCTCATCTTTGGATTCATAGGTTTTCTGAATTGATTATGTAGATCAAACAATGTTTCAAGTGATAATACATTCCCCGGGATACAATTTTCTTTTATGTTATTCACATCATCTCAGTATTCCTGAAGATCATGCTCATGCACTTCATCATCTATTATAGAGTCCCAAAACACGTCAACAATGCTGGTGGGGAAATTTATTATCTGAATATCATTGTTGAATACTTTCCAGTTCGTGACGTTGTTTGGTATAGAAGGCCTACAAATTATTTGAACATAAAAACTGTCATTAAGAGGAGTGAACCTAGATGTTGCATTCGCTAAAATGTCTGCAAAAACGTTTTGAAAATGAGGTATAGAAGTAATATCAATAGATTCAAAGGAATAGAGTAGGTTCCATACCTCCTGCTGATAACCTTTCAAGTGGGGAGATATATAATGAATAATGTTTCTTACCTAGCAGAAAATTATCTTCAAATCACCAACTATGTTCCAATCATTGTCTTTGATTTCATCCCTCAAGAAATATAAATGGTCATTATTATGACACGAAGAGATAGATTCATATTAGAATATTTAAAGAAGTGGCATTCACACTCTAGTAGATCACTCGATGCTTTTCCCTACAATGATGTTGTACGATGGTATTTTACTCACCTCTAGAAAGAGACGACCACTGTCATCAATGAGTCCAAATTTTTGATCACTTATTTGAAGCCCAAAGATATTAGAATCATGTATCAAACCCCTGAACCTACAATATCATTAAATGAATCCTTTCTGGAGAAGTTTGGGGTAGAGAATGAAGACTTCGAAGATCTAATGGAAACTTGCTACGTTGGTGAGTTGAGAAAAGTTAAGGAGGGAGAAATATATATCCCTGATCAATATATAAAGAGACCATACATGTTTTTGAACACAATGATCTACAAAATGTATGGTGAATAAACCAACACACACTTTATGATGGAATGGTTTCCGATGGAATATACAGTGGTGAAGACAGGACAAGTGTTCAACTGGGAAAACATCCTAGATTTCATATTTTTCAACACAGCTAAGGAGGCTCCAGGTATGAAAAACCATGGTTTTTATATGTCATCATATATTATTGATGTAATATGTACTGTACATCATTTCCTTGCTTTTTAATGGAGTTGGACTTCGATTCACCCTCCAATTCATATCTATTTCGTGGAACCGTGGTATGTAAATTTCAAAGGATATTTTTACAACATCTATGAATATTTCCTAGCCCCTCTATAGAAGGCGATTTTTGAAATTTATCCTCATAGGATATCTCAAGGGGCCATAAAAACCCTAAGAGAGATAGAGGATTGATATGTTAAAAAATATTATACTTATATCATGATGTATGGAAGTCCTAGGCTACCACACATCTTACCCAAGTATGTTACTGATAGCTTGTTAGCTAAAGAGGTTGCATACTAGAGAGTAGAGAAGGGGATCACAACATATCTATCAGAGAAAAACAAGAAATGCTAGCCAAATTTCCCATTACACGTAGGAAGATATACTCTGTCCAAAAAACCCCATGATGAGAAAGAAGCTGAATCCCTAAAGGAAACACGTCTATGCATAGGGAGCCTAAGGGAGTCTACAAGTATTCCAATTCATAGGTTGTCTATATTTGTGTGATCACTCTCACACCCAACTCATGGTCCTACAAGATAAAGAATAGGTGACAACTTCAGATGTGTTCTGAACAATATTTGTGAGACTTCCCCTTCTATACATAGACATGAAAGTACCATAAATATTATTGGAGAAATACCCATGACGATAAAATACTGACTGGGACCATCATATCAAAGAAACTCTTGTATCACCCCACTTCCTAGACACCCACAATTCAAAAGAATTATATATATTACAAATCTTAAGGGTGAAATTTAAAATCTTAAATAAAAAGGAAGTTGAAAGAACCAAGATTGTGTGGGAATTACAAGTAAACATGTTGGGGATATGGATGCTTGCTGGCAGTGGGGATATTCTTTTATGATACCGAGACAACTTCATCGGGGCTATGGATGCTCGTTGGCATCAAAGTAATTATGGGAAAGAAGAAATGAGGAACACACATCTATCTATAAAAAACTAGACTTATTCCACTATGGTGTCTAACTACTCTAATACCTATGAACAAAATTAACTAAATCCCTTCTCATTTTGACTCACATAAATTATTCCAAGGATCATACAAGATATATCACCTTCTCATTTTTTAGTAAAAGCTAGTGATGTGGGGTCCACGATACATATGAAACTACAAAATTTTCAGAATCTACAAATATAAGAGTATATAATCTAGAGGTATATCTGGAATAGAGATAAATGGTTCACCCAACAAGTTTCCATTCGTTGTGACATACACAACAACATGCTAAAATTATATATCTTAGAGGATTTTAGTGGGCACCAATCTACTAAAATTTCATAAAGGTATTGTTGGAAATAAGTTTCAACGCTTCCCATGAGTTTTACAACATTTGTTAACCCCCTTTTGTGGACCCCAAATATAGCGATTGTGGTAGAAACTAACACCTGTAGGTTTTGGTCTAACGACAATCATAGTCCAACAAATGGAATAAAAAAAATAGGCCTCAAGTTCGAAACTCACCTGACATGCAATGAGGGGGATATGGTTGCGCATTGCATTCAAAACTACCCACAAGTTTCACGACATAGTTTAACCCCCTCTCATGGATACTAACTACGAAAAATTATGGTAGAGACTAATGCTTGCGGGTTTTTGTCTAACGAAAATCATAGTCCAACATGTACTTATCACTATGAACCTCACTAACTATTCATTCATAAAACTACTTTTCTATTCACAATATTTGAGGGAGATCTAAGACAAGCTTTATCTATATAGATCCATTTAGATAAAATTGCTCATATGATCCCTCTACACAATCATTCCAACTTTAAGCCCCTTTTTGAAAAACCCTTCTACCCATATGACCATAGCTTAGAGGCTTCATCGTCGGGCCCTTTTCACTAGTCACTGTGTTTTGTATCTACTGATTACTCTCTCTGATGATGAATATTCCTTAACTATATCTTCGGGAGAATGTATCGAAATAAATCACCCCTGGTGAATATGTCTTCCTGACCGTAGGTCTTGAGGATGATTGTTGGCCCTCGACCAAGTTTTGAGAAAACCTTGGTCAGATCTGGACCACTTTTGGACTTCGACACATTGTTTGAAGAAGGAGTGCCTAGGCGGAGCTGAGATTGCAGATCTCACTTATTTTGCGGGATATGTGGACCTAGTAAGGGGTTTTCTAGGGTTTTTGTAATGGGTTTATGGGATGCCGGCCCATGGGGTTTACCCATGATTAGGCCTTATTGTAAGGGTTTGTAAAAGTATGAATAAAGAAGAAATTATGGTAGAAGAAATGAGTCTTGGGAGCTAAGTGCAATTTGTCCAAGAGGCTTTGTGCAAGGGAATGTATGTGTGTTAAGGCTCTATTCTTGATAGAGAGTTGGATCTGTTCCTTGACCCAGTTTTGGAGGGAGGATCCGATGCTCAGTGCGCAGATCTCCTGTTTGGTGTGAAGCTTGACTCTGTGGCTTAGTGCACATGAGTGAATGAATGTAATATTCAGAAGAATAGTAAAGAAGGTGAAGCGGTTGGTGGACGTAGCCCCACATTGGGGTGAACCACATATATCTTGTGTCTTTGGTTTTCTTTGTGTTGTGTTGTTTATGTTATGAATCTTATTAGTTCTTTGATTATTATGTATGATATATAGATTTGTTATTGCTTAAGTGATTTACTTGTGTTAAGGCTAAATGAATGTTAGATATAACTTACGCTAAGTGCTCAGGATATATAATCATTTATTGTTACTGCATCGATCTATCTTTGGTATGTTATGTGATGTTAATAAGGATAATAAACTAATTCATATCACCTTCTAAGTGTTAATAGAATACTCTGTGAAGTGTTTTTATCATAGATATGTGTCCCATCTTGGTTACAGACACATGCGTCCTGTAACCCCCCCTGCTTCTACCTCGTGTGAGACTTCTCCTGCTTCGTAGGTGTTGCCGAAAGGGCAGGTAGTCGGGGTTTTATTGGTGCTTTTTTAAGCGTTGAACCCTGGGTATGCCCTTGTGCCAACAATGATACCTTACTCAGAGTATGAGCTCTTTTCCTTTTCCCAAGGCCTCCTACCTCATGCTGACATGTCAAAAGGATATTGTCCCCCAAAACTCTTCATGAACCAATCATCACAAGTGTGTAAATGTGTACCCCTCTTATCATCAGGATAGATATCAGGTTCCCCATCCATATATTTCAACGCCTCCTCTCAATAAGACCTTTCGTCGATGCATACCTCTTGATACAGAAGTTAAGTAGCGTAAATCAAGGTGTATACTTTGCACATACATGTTAGAAGGGGATTATCCCTTAAATATTTTATGAACCACTCATCATATGATGCATAAAGTGAGCCCCAAACAAAATATTGCATTTTAAACAAACCAACCATAAACCTCTACTACGTGTTATACATGTTAGGTGGCCTCATTCCATTGACACATTCTTTTCGAAAAATAATGCATCGTCGTCAGAGAATGCAACAAAGTTTTTATCTATGTTATTCGTAGACCCTTCCTGATGAAATTACCCAAGATGTATCATCGATATGTCACTTTGTCAAGAAAAAAATCACATTTTCCCTCTACATAATCTATTGTCTCATGCCGATAAGATCTTCTGATGACATTGTCACAAAAATACCTCGATGTTAGCGTACCACATACCTTACCTTCATACGACATCTTTCCCAGATTGGTAATGTAAAGTCATAGGTTAAGTGAAAAACAATATAGGCTATACAAATAAATTAATACACTATAAATTTTTCAATTGATTGGCTGCCTACCCCCTTAGCGCGGTCCTCGAAGAAATAAACAAATATTTTAAAAAGGGAAAAAGGATCGTCGTTAGAAAACATCAAATCCTCCAAATGTTTCAAAACAATTCTTTTGATAACGACTCCTAACAATAAAGCGACGATAACAAGAAACAAATATTTCCTTGAAGAATTAATTGAGGTTGTATGGGTCTGACCAAGCCAAATCTATAACACTCTAAGAATTTATTACACATAATTACGAGGGAAAAGTAAAACATAAAACTCTTGTTAAACCTTAATCAACAGATCGGTGACCACTAAGAAAACTATGAAAGTGTAAGTACTCATACTGTGATAGTAGAATAGGTTCAAATTACTCTGAAGCCTCAAGCAGACAAGTATGTATACTTTATATTATGGATTTAGTGCTTTATATGACTAGTTCAAAAGTAAACTAATTTTGGTATTTTGTGCAAGAGTGTACCAAGGCAACAAGATGTGCCATGTGAAAACTAGAAAAGTGAAGAACCTAGAAGCCATTAGTTCTGCACCTATTATCACCTTAGACTTTATCATAGTTACAGACACCAATTTCTTCGATGGGAGGGAAGAATTCACTAGGTACAAAAAAATATATCGTATATTCCAGGATGAGGATTATCCATCGGATGACGAAGAGATAGAGGCATATCAGAATATCAGAAGAATCAATATTCACACTCTGGAAAATTTCTCGATGCTTTTCCCCTACAACGATGTTGCATGGTGGTGTTTTACTCACCTCCAAAAAGAGATAACCACTATAGTCAATTAGTCCAAAGTTCTAATCACTTCCCTGAAGCCTGAAGATATCAAAATCAAGTATCAAACCCTTGAACCTACAATATCATTAAACAAATCCTTTCTAGAGAAGTTCAGGGTAAAGAATGAACACTTCAAAGATCTGATGGAAAATTAGTACGTTGGTGAGATGAGACAAGTTAAGGAGGTAGAAAGATATATCCCAACTCAATATCTGAAGAGACCATACAGGTTGATGAACACAATGATCTACTGATTGTACGGTGAATAAACCAACACAAACTTCATGATGGAATGATTTCCAATGGAATATACGGTGGTGAAGACATGAATAGAGTTAAAATGGGAAAACATCCTGGATTTCATCATTTTTAATAGATCTAAGTAGGATCTAGGTATGAAGAAACTTTGTTTTATATGTAAGCAAATTGTATTGATGCAATATGTATTGCACACCATTTCTCTGATTTTGAATGGAGTTGGACTCCAAGTCACCCTCCAATTCATATATATTGCTCGAAATTTTGGGATGTAAATTTCAAAGGATATTTTTACAACATTTGTGACTATTTCCTAGCCCATTTGTACAAGATGATTTTCAGGGTTTATCCTCACAAGATATCTCAAGGGGCCATAAAAAACCTAAGAGAGATAAGGGATAGGTATGTTAAAAAATATTATACTTATATTAGGGTGTATGGAAGTACTGGGATGCCACACCACTTACCAAAGTATGTTCTTGATAAGTTGCTAGCCATACAGATTTTAGACCAAATAGTAGAAAAGGGGATCACAACATATCTATTAGAGAAAAAAAAGAAATACTGGCCAAATTTCCCACTACACGTAGGAAGATATAATCTATCCAACAAACCCCATGCTGATAAAGAAGCTGAAGCGATAAAGGAAATATGTTTGAGCCTAAAGGGGCAAGATCCTCACAATATAGTGTATAACCATATAATATTGGTTAATATCACACAACAATTCATTCATGAAGCTAACTTCACATAAGACCTCTTTAAAGGAGCTTTATTTTTCGAAGAAGTATTAAAAAGGTTACATGATGAACGAGCCAGGGAAAAAATCCAAAAGGAAGAAGATGAAGAAGGACTGCGATGAAGGATCGATTCAAAATATTACTGAAGAAGGAAAAGGAGAAGCTGGAGACTAAATAAATATAACAAGCACATAAAGGTGAGGACGGAGCTAGGAAATCCAGGGAAGCAAAATAAAGATATCAATAAAGGAAAAAAATGTAGAGGAAGAAAATAAAAACACCAACCAAGATGGAACCCTAAATAAAAAAGGTGAAGGAAGAAAAAATGACACTGAAAAAGAAATCAAATCCAAATAAGATGAAGAACTAGAAAATAAGAGAAGGCAACATAAAGATAAATTTAGATTGGTTGCTGAAGAAGAAGAGAAAAGAAAGAAAGAAGAGGAATAATCATAGAAGGAAAAGAATAAAAAATAGGATGCATTGAACAGAGTTGTGGTAAACCCCAATGCCAGTATAATTACCATCCTTATTGAAGAATGCACTCCCCTAGCATCCATCCCCATAAATATCTCTTACACATCTCAAGAACTAGGGTTGGATGATGTTGTAGTGGTTGTAGGTGAATATTATTATGTTCATAAGAATAGGGATATTGAGAGGATAATTAACAATATAAAGAGGGGAGAATCAACACTCAAGAAATAATCCTTTGAAATAAGAATTATTGGAAGGCAGGTAAAGACCCAAAGGAAAATTCTATACAGATAACGTCAACCCTAAATGCATTTGAAGGTGGAAATTCCATGTCAGTGTATGAGATAGGATAAGTGTTGGATATATCTAGAGCTAGAGTAGATGAGCTTGAAGAAACCCTCAACAAAATAAAATAAAATATGGATAATGAATTCAAAAAATAATCCAACACAATAGATCAACTGAATAAAGAATAATTTCAAAGGGAGTTGCATCGCCAAAAGAACAAGTTAAATGATGAGTTTGAGAAAAGGGTTGGTGTAAATAAGAGATTGCATCATGAATAAGTGGAAGCTCTAAATATTACACACTTGGAGGAAATGGAACAACTCAAGACCAAGAATGCACAAGAGATGACAAGATTACAAGCATAACACTTAGAGGTGAGCATCTATAAGGAGAAGATGGAAGACAGAGTCAGAAAACTGGTGGAAGATAATCAACTGCTTGAGAAAGTTGTAGAGGAGAAATAGTGAGGAACCTTCATCCTAGGAGATATTAGGGAAGAAGACATAGCTTCCAATGAGGAGATTAGGATCACATAAAAGGAATTTTTTAGTATATTGAATGAAATTCAAAATAATAGAAAATATCAAATTAGGCTCAATAGTTGGTTGGAATTCACAAGGAATAAATACCAAAAGGATAAAAATTCCTTTGAAATAATTACAGATTGGAAAGATGTATATCATGATCCACCAAGTACTCTGGAAGTCGACATAGCCAGACGAAAGATCAAGGACCAGGTCCTCTTTGATATTAGGAAATCCATCATAAATGATATTAAAATCACTCAAGAAGTAGTCAACAAAGCATGCAAAAGACTATGGAGGGCCTCCGACAGTATACTTGAACAATTTGAGATGGATATAATGACATAATTAGAAGAAGCATCTCTATCTGAGTTGAATATAGAATATGTGGAAACCATAAGAAATATTAGCAGATAGACTATTGAAGCAATCAAGGAAGTAAATAAAGAGGTCTTGGAAGAAAAGATCATAAAACTAATCAAATTGACCTCACTAGCCAAAGGATTCATTCAGAAAATGGAGAAAAGCCTGAAGGTAGAGGTGACAACCCAAATTTGTGATATTGAGATAGACCTGGAAAAGATGCAAGTGAGAAGAGTGGATGCAATATTTAAGGACTATGAGCTCTCTAAGGAGTATAGAGACAATATGAAACAATATAAGACCTCTTAATCATAGTATTTTGTAATGAAGTCTCTTTATTTTGATCATAATAAATTTTGTAAAGTCCCAGTCAGGAATGTGAAACAAAATGCTACAACTATCATTAGACATGATGAGAATTATAGAATATAAACAATATCTTCTTGTTTTATAGAAGAGAGTGTTGCAATGAAGGGGGAATTTTTCCATTTGTAAATGACAAACAATAACAATATTCTTACTTTGGAATGAATAAAGAGAAAGAGACATTCTGAAAATTATGACTTTGGTGAATGTATATGAGACTTTTCTTGGTGCATTTATCTTTTGCTTGTGTATCACATAATTCTATTGTGTGAATTATTTTTTTACTTTATTCTTAATACCTATGTTGTCATATGTTTCCTTATGAGTATAACTATAATGTTATGAATCCATTCAAAAACTAATTGTAAATTTGTTTGTAGCATTATGTTTTTCATCTATCATTGGAATACATGAGTTATTTTTTACCCTAATGATATTATATTTCACTGTAGTCATTGTTAATTTGCCTGCTCCTAACCAGGATAGGATAGAATAACTTAGAATTTCATTTAAGTAGTAATAGACAACATCAATTAATTTAGTCTTAAATTTTAATTCTTGAGAACATTATGTTCTCATATTCATATTTAGATAATAGTTTAGAGTCACAACCAGGCCCACATACTGGTTGAAAACACCATCCCAAACGAGAATAGGTCTAATTGAGACATGCCATTAGGAATTCTCTCTTACTTGCTTGATAGGCCATTTCAGACATGTCAACACCTTTTTCATGGGTACTTAACTTGAGTGTTTCACACCACATGGATTCATCTAAATGTGACTCTTCATCTTTGGATTCTTATAATACACCAACTATCTCAATGGGGGATAATACTCTTATTGAGGTTTGTGGGAGAAGATCTATTGACCGGATGGCATGAAATTCTAAAATGTTCTTTGTGTTCCTTCATTTTCAACCAATATCCTATCCATATACTATATCACACATTTTAGTTCAGGTAGGCACGTTGATATTACATCTGATTCCATGGTCATTAGTGAGATGACAAATTGTGCTATAGTTATTTTTGGTAAAACAAAACATCAATCAAGGTTGTACCTCTTCTTGAACTTTTTTCCCAAGGTTCCTTCTACTATCCTTTTTAATCATTTAGATGAGGTGAGTATATTATGGCATGAGTAATTTGGACATCTTAATTACCTATATTTTTCACAACTCAACAAGAAGAGCATGGTTATAGGGTTTTTGTATGTCTATTTTTCTGAAGGTGTTTTGCAAGGTTGCATACTTGGTAAGCATCCAGAGGAGGAATTTGAAAGGGAAAAGTGTGGAGGGATACACAAGTTTTGGATATAGTTCACAATGATCTAATGGATTTTCTCATAATCATACCAACAAGTATGGATATACCTTGACCTTCATTCATGATTATTCAAAGTATACATGGGTGTTCCTTCTTAAGCAAAAATTAGATTTCTTTGATCGGTTTCAAGAATTAAAATCCCTTGGTAATAAATAGTCTAGAAAGGCCATTAATATTTCATGTACAAATAGTTTGGGGGAGGGAGGGGAGTATGTGAGAAAAAAATTTGAATGGTTCTATGATTTTTACAAGAAATTATTTGCAGGGTACTTGTTGTAGGGGCTAGTCGGCTCTACTGACTAGAAATATCCCAGTCGAGTCGACTGTAGTAGTCAGTTAGGGAAGTCGGTTGAATATGAAGTTAGAGTCGACTGACATGAAAATTAATGTAACCGAATAGTACTGTACAACACACACACACACACACACACACATCATCATGTACTGGAAAGACAGAGGTTGTTTTGGATATATCTAATAAAATTATTTGATGGTTCTCCCACTATTGTGTATGTCTATATGTATGCTTGTGTTCTTCTTTATATGATGTTATAACATGTATTTCTCTATGTGAGGATGTACTCACAACTTCTCATACTTTATCCTTGAATACAACCTTGGTTCTGTTGCCAGTAGTTCTAAACTCGGGCATGCATTAAATAAAAGAGCACATAGATATTAACTTTAACAGACATACGCGAATGGTGGGAGCACAAAATAAACAATTACATTAGAAATTATGCATGAAGAAACCAACTGACTTTAGCATAATCCCACATGCACTTCTATTCAGAAACACACGAGATATTTTTGGATCTATACCAGAAGCGTTGTATGAATACATCACTCATTATAATGCACAGACTCACTCTGAATAAGAATTTGATGCACAAGATCATCAACAAAGGAAGAAAAAATATAAATGAGTGGTTTGAGAGGATTTTAAAAGACTACATTGAATATCAAGTGGCCGAACACAGAAAGTCAGTCTAGAATATCAAGAATAAATTCTATACCGAGTTACACGATGACTTTTTTTGTACCATCCTCTGTCTGTTGCATAAGTTCCTCCTAGATAAGGGAGTCAATGACATTGTTGAGTATTTACCCCCTTTGAAAGATCCTCCTCCAAATTCCAATTTGGAAGATAAATGTAAAGACACCAAAGAATCTTGCAACTACTTTTTAAAGAAACACAATTAGTTAAAATGATAAACATTGTTGACCACGAGTAATTCAGGATGACATCAGGGGGCTAGATGATCCATGAGACAAGATGAGTTGAAGTTGAATTTAAAAACAAAGTCGAAGCCAAAGTCAGACCACACCCAAGTTGAAAATGATGGGATCAAGAAAAATATAACTAAATCAAGTGAGAAATATGCACATCGAATGTATATGCACAAACCGTTAGCTGACGTTCAAAACATTTGTGGGATAAAAGGTAGAATAATAAAGAAGAGTTGCAAAAGGAAAAGGATCCTAAAAAATCTCATAGAAAACCTACTCAGGGTGACAGTTTGTGGGAGTAGTCGTTGAAAGCGCCCCGCCGACTCTTAGGAGGAGTGAAATATTGCGATTGAGTATGGAAGATGATGGAGCCCAACAAGACGATGATCAATTCAATATGGAAATCGATGATTCGGGACCTACAATCCAACTTTCTCCTACAAGAAGTCCTAGTCCACTCCTTACATACTTTTTCCAACAATGATTTCATATAGATACACAATCACCACGGGTGTGGTGTCGAACCGATAATAATGGAAAAATAAGAGATGCAGTATTGTTCAAAGCACAAGAAAATAATCAGAATCGACCAGAAGTCATAATTATTCATGTAAGAGAGCTCACAAACATTCCCCCTGCAGAGATTGCATCTAGAATATTTGAATTCAACAGATAGTGAAAGTGAACCGACACGACCTTGTACATGACAACTCATCGAGTATATAGATAAATATTGTCAAATGGATGACTTAAGCACAAACAAAGAACGAGCAAAGTTATCAGTTGAATATATCTTGATTAAAGAACATCTACAAAGTACATTGACTAAATCAAATAGCATGACCTTGACTCTAGAAAATAATACTACGTCAATTTCCAAGTCGACTTTGGCTAAATATCTTGCAATAATTCCATTTAAAAAAAAAAAAACCAACAATGGGGCTTAATCACATCCCTATTTCTGAAGGAGATGAAGATCCCAAATGACGTTGGTTTTTTTGTGAGAAATACTGGGATATGAATTTCACAAACAATATTTCTCCCAGGATATAGGATATTAATTCAATATAGTAAGGATGATTGTTAGAAATTAATCTCTAATGATTAATTTCTAACAATCATCCTTACTATATTTATTAAATATTACCTTCTCTAACCTTTCCAACATTTTGTTGCACAAAATTGCAAGTAGTCAGCGCTCCCCGCGTGTATCGTTACAAGGGACTAATCACCTCTCATGAATCCTTGAAATCTGGCGGTGGTGAGTTTACCAATCACCTATGGGTTTTGGTGTAATGACAATCATACTACCAACAAATGGTATCAGAGCTAGAGTTCATTAGTTTGATACACACTCGGCTCGCGCTGAGGGAGAGATTGTTGCACGGAATTGCAGGTAGTCAATGCTCCCCGTGTGTATCGTGACAAGGGACTAATCGCCTCTCATGAATCCTTGAAATCTGGTGATGGTGAGTTTACCAATCACCTGCGGGTTTTGTTGTAACGACAACCATACTACCAACACATTTTAATACTTCATTATTTTAATTATTTATCCTTAAATTAATAATTCATCATTATTTTAACCTAATTGATTAATTTGATATTTTTAATTATTTTTCATTCATTATGTTGACTCAGGATGACCTAATACCAACGACTATATTAATGGTAACCTCCTCTTTATTTATAAAACCCAACACTCTTTTACATCTTATCAACTTTCTATTTACCTGATGATGGGTGGAGTATCTACTTGAAATATTGGACGTTTCAAATACTCCACACAATTTTGATTCAAAAGTTTTTCTAGCAACATAATAAAATATAGTAGGAAAACAATACAATAATGGTCTCAAGTAACCAAGTCCATGAGACAAGTCAATAATAACAACAACTTCCAAAAATAACAAGTGTGAGGCCTCCAAGTGAAACATCCCATCAATAAACCATAGAGAAGTGTGCAATGTAACCTCCAAGAGTGGGAAAAACTAGTAAACAACCTCCATAAGTGGACAACCTCATGAGAGAATGTGCATAACCATCAATATAATGGCTCATATGGAACTAGGAAGAGGATGTGTAGCTATCCAAATTAGAACAACCTCTTCAATAGATGGAATGTATATCATTAGGAAGAGGATGTCCCATCAATAAGTAATGTGGTTAAACAAATATCGTCCATAAAGGCTCTAGCCAACTCGTCCTCCTCAAAATCCATGCCAATCACTAGATACACATGTAAGGTGATCAAAATAGGATCAAAATCCATCTATACGGGGACAACCCCAACACATCCAAGTCACTCTCATCAAAATCCAACAATATCATAAGATAATGTGCCATAAAAGTGGTTTGGATATGTTACAACCACCTCCTTTCATCAAATAAGGTGGAATTAGAAAAACCATCTAACTAACTCAGAGAGAGAGAGAGAGAGAGAGAGAGAGAGAGAGAGAGAGAGAGAGAGAGAGAGA
>JZKD02S2080148.1:55024-72421 GCA_000966675.3 Picea glauca
AGAGAGAGAGAGAGAGAGAGAGAGAGAGAGAGAGAGAAGCCTCAAAATAGTGTATCAAAGTGTTGAATACCTCAACATGTGTGCAAAGTAGTTAAGCACTCTACTAGAAGTGGGGCTCCTACTCAAAAGTGGGAATGGTCTCCTCAATTTCTTCCAATACAAGTCACTCCACTAAAGAATTATCAAATCATGTGAAAGTAGTTATATCACCCAATCTGAGGAGTCAAACCACCAACTAACTCATCAATCCACGTGCAATATTCCAACAAACATCCATGGAAAATGGGATGGTCTCTTTCTAGCAATAAACAATGACAAGAGATGTACACGTGTTCCAATGTAAGTGAACACTCTATCTAGAAACTCCTCAAAAATATAAATCCACATGCTAGACACTTTCCCCAATTCCCAAAGCAATGTCACAAATCCCAATGCAGATCACAACACCCTAGGAAAGTGTCACAATACCCTAGGCATGCTTACAATGCCCCCAATGCATCATCACAACTCATGATGCAAGTGCTACAATGCCCAAGGCAAGGTCACAATTCCCAAGAAAGGGTGACTCAACAATTGCAATGTGTACAAGTCTATCAAAGTACCATAGTCACCAAACAAGTGAGGGCACCCAAGTAAAATGCCTCCATCATGATGAATCATTCATAGCCACCCTCAAAGCACCATGGCACTCCATAACAAGCTCAAATGAGTCAACTAGCCATTGTGAGGGCTAGGATTACATCAAAATAGGTACACAAGAGGAGTGATGGTCCATGTCATCAAAAAATGTTCGAAATGTCAAAACATTCCAAGGAAACTAGGGAACTCAATATATATGAAGTGTACATCCATCATAAGGTGCAATCTTAATGTCAAAACATGTAGAATAATCCAAGCACTCTACAATAAAGAAATGAGTGGCACATGGAGTAAGTTGACCTCTCAAAACATGACAAACCACTATGAAAACTATGCCATAAAGGTAGTGCTCTATGAAGGCCCTTGTATATTGTGTCAAGTGTCACGATAGGATTATCGTAAACATCTCTAACACTAGAGTGCTCTCACTGTCAAGTATAACATCATCCACGAGTACCAACAATCTAAGACAATGATGTATTGGTGTCACAATAACTGAGACATATCCATTGTATGAAAGGAGATCATTGTAGTAGAACGTTCCATAATCATCAACAAAATGCATGTGCAAATATGAAGATAAAACCAAGCGATGAAAATCCATCAAATAGAATGTCCTCCTCAAAACACCATCCAACCCAAGGAAATTACTATCTTCAAGTCAAGCCAGAATGTCCATGATGCAATGTTGAAGCAACTTCTACCAGATTTCCAACCTTTGGAATGTTAGAATCACTATTCCACCCCACAAATATATAAATCAAGTGAAGAAAACAACGTGTGTAACCCCAATACAAAATTGTGCATAATAGATACTAAAATGTTGGGATATGACTATGCAATAATTTATAAGAAGGGAAAAGAGATTGCAGTAGCATATGCTCTCTCTCAAAAGTATGAAGAGGACATACCATTTTTTTACTCTCCTTCATAGTAGTAGACCAATTGAATGGCATCCTTAATCCCAAGACCACCTACTTGATACAACAAATTCAAATGGAACCTCGTGCATATCAAAACTACACTTGGAAAACTGAAGAGCTTCACTATAAAGGGAATATTTATTTGAACAAACAATAAACATTTAAATCAACGATGTTATATGAACTCCATACCTCTCCAAAAACAAGTTATTTAGGATTTCATAAAACATATGAAATGATCAAACATCAATTTTTGGGGGAAGGAATGAAGAAGGAAAATTGCACCTTAGTGGCAAAATGTGACATTTGACTATGGAACAAGGAAAAAGTAATGAAACCTCTAGTGAAATACAAACTTTACCTATTTTTCCAGTTGTATGGGATGACATTTCTATGGAATTCATTGTGGGGTTACCCAAATCTGGCAATAAATCTTTCATCTTGGTTGTAACATCCCCACTTTCAAAACCAAAACTAGCGATGTGTATTGTAAATATAGCATGTGGTTGAGAGCCAAGAAATGTATATTGTAAATGTGATGTATGGCCAAGATCCAATGTGTAAACAATGTAAATTGAAATACAATGAATAAAATGTATCACCATATGAAAACAAAAACATATGGATATTGGGGGATAAGTATCGACAAGAGAGGTCATGGGTTCAAGTGGGAGAGTTACCCATATCTATTTAACCAAAACCCATTTCCTATTTTTCTCTAAATTATCCTTTCCATGAACCTTCCATTAGTTGTTGAGTG
This sequence comes from Picea glauca, assembly GCA_000966675.3. Classification (NCBI taxonomy): domain Eukaryota; kingdom Viridiplantae; phylum Streptophyta; class Pinopsida; order Pinales; family Pinaceae; genus Picea; species Picea glauca. Next base: position 57,347 of record JZKD02S2080148.1, read on the forward strand.
TTCTAGAGCCCAATCATTGAATTCATGTAAGAGGGTTGGTGTGAGAGTCTCTTCTCATAGTTATTAATAGAATGGGGGATGAGTAAAATCATCTTGGGGAAGAGTGCAAGTCAATAAAAACAAGAGAAATAAAGAAAAAATCATATGGGTAGGACACCAATTTTTACACATTCATGTTTTTGCATAGAGAGTTGTTTTTACATGGACTTTTCTGGCCAACAATGGAGTTATGGATGTGGGAGCTTGTAGGAAGTTGTTGTGGACATGTTTGGAGCTGTAAATTTGTGGATAAAGAGGTCATGTTCATGGGAGAAATGAGTTTTTTTAAATTCATCCAAGAAGCATGTGTTTTGGCTACTGGGCAAATTTGTGTTGCAATTGTAAAATTCCTGAAGTCCCAACAAGTAGAATTCCTGTCCAAACTGTGTTGGAATCCATGGAGGGTAGTGGAAAGGCATGAGGGACTGAGAGAAATGAAGGGGGGTTCCATCCCTTGGGTTGTGCAGGTTGAGTGGAAATGTGTTGGTGGACTAGAATTAACTAAGAGTTTAACTACTGGAAGGGGGACATTAGCCAACCTTAGGGACCTCCCTCTCTTGTGGATTCATAGCCCCAACTCAAGGGTGTCTTTCTGTTGAGAACTGGAACAACAAGGATATGGTTGGGAGGAATTTCCATCCTATGCAATGGGTTACACATTTTATAAGATAAGTGTTCTATTTGTTGTGTTTACTCATGTATAATGCTGATATAATTGATGTGCAATTTACTCTGAGTTATATTTGGTTATTATTGCTTATTGTGAGTAGAAAGATGCATTAATGTCTCTATTTTATGATTGAATGTTGTTGTTGTATTTAATTGCTGATGTGCATAGTAAGAGTAGTTTTATTTACGTTTTTATAGAACATGGACAGCTGAATGAACTTGTATTTCATGTTGTATGCTAATTTCTGCATTTTATATTTGTATCATAAATTTTAATGGGTCATTTTAGTAGTGACGTAACCCAACTAGGGGTTGGGTACGTCACAAAGTGGTATCAGATCTATTGGTTCAACACTGGACCTGTATGGGCCAAAAACTAGTGTGAATTTGGATAAATTTGTTGTTACAGACTTTCGTCTGGGCGGATTGGGAAAAACAATGGAAAATCGTAGTGAAAATCCCCAATTTCGTGGGAGAAATTGATATTAGTTTCCAAGAATTGTTTGAGACATTTTAATGGTGTCATATGACCATATTGCAAATTTAAATTCATCCTACAAGTTTGAATTTTGTGTTTTAATGGAGGCCGACAGAGCTGGTAGAGTTTAAAGAATCAAAGACCAAGATCGCTTTTGATCTTGGGATCGACGACCCATATTTGTTTTAATAAATTTAAAAATTTCTAAGGATTTCGAAGTTTGGAAAGGTTTCCTTATAGATGGCTGAGATTCACTTTGGCAATTAGAAGTTAAAGGATATTGACGGTCCATATTCACCTGGATTATACTTAAAATTTACCAAGGGTTGAATTTTTCCAACTGAATTCACCGATGACCGATGGTCAAATCAGCGATATTTGCGGGGAGTTTTAAGTTTGCTGATATACATAATTGATGGCTGATGGTCAAATTGGAGAGTTGGGAGAAGAGTGGGTTTGTACAAAAGGGATATTTGATCACCAACGACTGATGGTCGGGGATCGATAGATTTTGGCCAAAATTTCTAAGTGTCGAGGTTTGCCAACAAAAATTATCGATGACTGGCGGTCTATGTCAGCCAAATTCCATGAAATGTTTTCAACCGTCGATAAAAATCACTGATGGTTGATAGGCTGGTGGTCAGGCATTGACCGATTTGGTAAAGTGTTTCGGAACAAGCAACAAAAGTCGTCGATGGCCAACGGGCTGATGGTCGGGCATCAACCAACTCGGCAAGGATTTAAGGTAGGCTAAGAGAATTGGTCGATGGTCGATGGAGGAAAGAGGATGATGATGTCATGACCCACATGTCATGCTACATCAACATCCACGTGACATGCCACGTTAGCAGTGCCATGTTAGCCACCATAAGTGGTCGATGGTCGATGGTCAAGTCGACCAATTTGGGGAAGTGTTTTCGATAGTCGACGAGGACCATCGATTGCTAATGGGTAGATAGTCGGGAATAATTCAAATATGTGAGGATTTCCATTTTCCTATGAATATCGCTGACAAATGATGGTCGAATCGATCGATTTAGTGATATGTGCAAATGGGGTGTCAGGGAAATGGGACGACGAACGATGGTCGGATCGACAATTTGGGAAAAACGTTTTGCATGAACAAAGGAGCATATAAATTGTCGATGGATGATAGAGTCATATAAAATTTTGTTGTTTATATTAATTTTAGATCAACGAGTGAGATTTAAATGGTTTTTAACACAATAAAACAATCAATTTTATGCAATTTTTTTATGGTTTTTTAAGGTCATTAACTTGCAGGGAATTTATGAGGTCCTAAACGATATTTTTAGCTAATAAAAACCCATGAGAACATAGTGTACCAAGGAATAATATGTCTCTATATCTTAGGTAAAATAACTCAGAGAGAGTTGTCCATTGAGCTAAATGGTTCACAAAACTGAGCACGTATGAGAAAGTTACAACCAAAACAATGAGGATAAAATTTTGGCACCAAATTTACTTTCGGAAGGCATAAGTCCGTTTTGGGCACATGAGAAGTCAATGGAAATATTATGAACCATAGAATCTAGAGGTGGAGTAAGAATCAAGTTATTGGTACCTTAAAATGTGTTGGGAGTGAAAGATGACACATGAAGCATACGGGGATAAATTGGGTAAAACAGTCAAAACTTCTTTGGGCCATAACTTTTAGCTCAAAGCTCAGATTTGAGAAAATGAATAGTCATTAGAAAGGTGTTGAGGAGTATAAGACATATGTAAACCATATAATGTTATATTAGGAGTTATTTTTTCTCATAAAGTGATAAATATATTTTTGTAGCAATAAATGAGTGTAAATTGCAGCATGTGGATGTTGTAACCTTTCACTTAGAACTCAGAATGAGGCATGAGTACAGTTGTTGGAAAGCTGTTTTGGAGAGGAATGCATTTAAGGAATAATATTATATAATAATTCATTAATAATCTTCATAATTTGAAATGAATAATGACCTGTAATCTAATTAATAAATATTTTACAATATGCTTAATTCTAACAACAATTATTGCATGCACAATCTTGCGGAATTAGAAATACATAAAAGTAGACTTTAGTTCCTGCATGAGAACTAGATATATGGAGGATGATAAATGGTCCTAAAAAAATGAATAACAAGTTAGAGGTTTTCATGTCAACATGGGTAATGTTGAAACTAATTCTAATGGAAGAAGAGACATGGAGGAGCATGTAACTATGAGAAGCCTACAAAAAGGAGTGCAGAGCTATAGGGCCAATAATGAGAGGATCATGTAGGCTCAATAAGAGATAATCAAAATCCTAAATATGATACAAAATCAAGTTAACAAAGATTTAGTCACATGGGAAGCTAGCACCAAGCAAGTGGAGGTGTCTAGGTCTCATGATAGGAGGGATTATCATGGAGGATCTAGACAATCAAGGAGTATTAGAAAAAATAAACATCATCATTCTACAGGGAAGTTGATCAGAAATACATATGCACATTCAAGGTCAGCAAGTATCCCAAGTACATCTCCTATTAGGCATCAGAGAAAAAAAATGGGTTATATGTCTTACAAGGGGAATTGAGGAAAACTATTCCACCATCATTTGATGGATAAAAAAAGAAAGGTGAAGATGTAGAAGCATGGTTGCTGGGAATGAGGAAATATTTGTAATTGCATAAATACTCATAAAATTCATAAGCCAAAATTGAATCCTACCACCTTCGAGGGAAGGAATCTATGTGGTGGGACCGACTGAAGCAGGTTAAGCACCTTAGTGAGAAAATAATTTCTTGAAATTAGTTCAAGAAATATTTTCAACAACGATACTTTCCAGAGAAATATTATGAGAAGAAGGTGCAAGGGTATTTGAACTCAAGCTTGGGAACATTACCATGGATGAATATGAGATAAATTTCTTGGAACTTCTCAGGTATGTGAGCTTCATCAAATATGTGAAGGTCAAAATTCAGAGGTTCCTCTGTGGATTTCCATCCTTTTACAAGGACAAAATTCAGTTTGATGAACCCAATAATTTAGAAGAAGCCATAATAAAGGCCAAGTATTTGTATGAGAAGAATAGAGGAAAGACAAATTTCCAAAGGACTTGGGATGAAAAGAAGAAAGGAAAGATGGATCAAAGGAAGAAAGGATTCAAGCCACCTTTCATTAGAAATATGTCTCAATCATATCAGCAAGGGAAACCATCTCAAGGTGATAAAAAAATGACAGTCTTTGGGAAAGAGGACAAGGAAACAAACCATAAAGTGTTGGGGATGTGAAGGATATCACATGTATAAGTATTGTCCTCACTGAGGAGATACAATGAATATTTTGCATAGCGTCAAGAAGGAGGATATAGTAGAAGACATGGGAAAATGCATGTCAAGGATCTATGTAGCCTTGGACAATAGAAAAACATACTATCAATCCCACACGATTGATGTGGAAGGTAAGACTGATAATCAACCCATAGCTATTTTAATTGATTTTGGAGCTAGTCATAACTATATAGATCCAAAACTAATTGAAATATTTAAATTGAAGAAAAGAAAGAATGAAAAGTCTTGGTTAGTTCAACTATTTACTGGAACCAAGAGAAGAATTAATGAGCTTGTTAAAGAATGCCATATAATTTGAATGGAACTAACATTAAGGAATATTTGAACATCATACTGCTTGGGTCTTATGACTGCTTGATTGGTATGGATTGGCTAGAAAATCATGGTGTTGTTTTAGATTGTTTGTTGGTGTTATGCGCAGTTGTAATACCCTAGGTTCGAGTTATCTTTGACCAATAAAACCCTCCAAACACTGACCCTTTCAGAATCACCTATAAGTACAGATGAAGTCTCACCTGAGGTATCATTGGAACTGCAAGAACCAAGTTTCTACAGTAGTGAGGGAATGGGAGGTGACCATTCTATTCATTCTTGCTTATTGATTTTGTGTGCATAATTCATATTCTATTATTTATGAGCTACTTAATAAATTTAGATTCATATTACCATTATATTCCATACTACCACATAACCTACTACTGTAATAGTCGTAACTATCACTAGTACATATGGGCGGAAAATCCGACACTATAATCCAACGATATGCTGTACTGTCGGATGTTTTTTGCAATTTTAGTATTTTTTTTTTAAATGCAAGATATTCGTCATATATCCGATGAACATGGACTTGGATATCTAACGGGTGTTCAGTTTGACCAAGTCAATGATCCATTCGTTGGACATTCCAACATTTGACCAAGTCAATAAATTTGGTGCCAGATATCCGACGATTGACTAAGTCAATGTTTTTTCCCGTTAGACAATGTCTCTCCTATAAAAAATATAAAGAAGTTTGAAATATTTGAGATGTTCAACATTGTTTCTACACTATCGTCAATTTGCAGAGGTTACATGGTATATTTTTTGGTCAAAATACATAATTTTTTATTTTGTTAATTGCATTACAAGTAGTTAAATTACATAGGATGATTTTTTAAGACAATCATCACTGAAATTTTGTTAAGGAAAAATGTCACATAACATTCCACAAGGAGGATTACAATGAAACATGAGATCTGCATTGGAGGATTTGGATGATGGAAAATGTTATTTCCCTTGTAGAAAATGAAGGGGCTATAATAGTAGGAGAGTTTTAATAAAAAAAACTAGAAAACATTGTAGAGATTATGGACACCTTGAAGGCGGGCATGAATATCGTCCCTTGGTAAGTTATTCACTATATGTATTTATATTGCAGATTGTTTTTGTAAATGTTTATATGTTAAATGTAGAATAAGAACAATGTAATGTTTAGTGGTTAGCGGGTTTAAGGTTTGGGGGTAAAAGGAGTAAGGGGTTAGGGGATAATATTTTAGTGGTTTAAGGGTTAATAAGGCCAGCTTAGGGCTCAGTGGTTTAGGGGCTAGGGGTTTACAAGTTAGGGTATAAGGTAGGTTCATATGGGGTTTGGGGCCTAGGGGATTTAGAGGTACTTAATAAGGTTTTAGGGAGTATGGGTTAGGGGTTTAGGGTTAGGTATTAAGGGTTTAGGCTGGGTTAGGGATGGGTTTAAGGTGTTAAGGATTATGAGGACATGGTCTAAGGGGTTAGGGGTTAATGGTTTAGATGAGGGGTGGGTTAAGGGTTAGGGATCAAAGGGATATATAATATCTTATATCAACCCCTTATATATGATGACCACGTGTTCATAAGATTTAGGGTAGGATTTAGTGGTTAAGCGGTTTAAGGTTTAGGGGTATGAGGGTGTAAGAGGTTAAGGGTTAATATTTTACCAGATTAAGGGTTAACATTTTATCGGTTTAAGGGTTAATATTTTACCGGTTTAAGGGTTAATAATTAGGCCATATTAGGGATCAATGGTTTAGGGGTTAGCAGTTAGTAGCTTAGGGTTTAAGGACTAGTAGGGGTTAGGGGTTTAGGGTTAGGGATTAAAAGGTTAGGTTGGTTTAGGGATTAATAGTTTAGAGGGTTAGGGGGTAAGGGGTTGAAGGGATTACGGGGAATGGCGTTAAGGTGTTAATATTATAGGGATAGGGTCTAAGGGGTTAGGGGTTAGGTACTAAAGGGTTAGGGGTTAATGGTTTATAGGTTAGGGGTGGGTTAAGGGTTACATATCATAGGTTAAGGGGATAGGGGTTAATAGGTTAGGGTTTAATATGGTAGGTTTAGGGGGTTTAGGGTCTATGGGATTTATAGGTTAATGGGGTTTTAGGGAGTATGGGTTAGGGAAGAATATGACATATTGATGAATGCAAGCAAATACAAATAGGTTGTTTTTTCTAGTTGTGACTATATATAATCTCACAAAGTGTCTCTCTTTCTACATGTCAATAAAGTAACATTTTTCCTACATTTTTTTTCAACATATTCATAAACATCTTGATTAATTGCACAAGCTTCATCATTGTTTTGTTGTCTTTGTTTTGAATTCTCACCTAAGTTGTCTTTGTTGACTTTGTTTTCCTATATTATATTTTTAAATGTTTGTATCGTTTTAATATTTGTTATATATACTAATATTACTTGTTTGTTTTTAATTATAAAGAAATGACATCCTAGGGCATGCGATATGGAGGAAGGCGTGGATGTACAAGCACCTATTCATGAACATGGAGCAAATATTGAAGATCAAGTTAATGATCCTATGGAAGAAGATGATGATGCTAATAACATAGTTGAAGAAGTTGTGACAAATAATATGTCCATGAGATATTTAATAATGCAAGAATGGATGATGACGACGACCTGATTGATGTTGTTTTTGATAAACCTTTACTTGAGAACACAATACAACCTCTTTATGAAGGATTGAAAACAAGTATTCTCACTACTATATTGTTGTTGGTGAGCTTAAAGGTTATGAATGGTTTGCCAAACACTTGTGTGACATGGCTCCTAAGGTATATTGTAATATATTTTTTCAGATTTAGTACAACATGATAAAGGTTTTCTTTTTTACTCTATTTTTTTGCAAGTTGTTCACCTATAAAATTTGGATGCAATGTGTACAATTAATATTCCTCACACTAACCAATACTGATTTTTTATGTTGTATTCTGTTAGGTGAATTTTTTTTACCACCATCAAATGTTTTACCTCGCACATACCGAGATTTACATGCCATTATGAAAGATATCATAATGGAGTATCAATCTATTCATACATGTCCTAGTGATCATATTCTATATTATGGAGAACATGCATTGAAAAAAGAATGCCCGGAATGTCAAATTAGTAGATATCAAATCAATAAAGTAAAAAAAAGGTTCCTCGCAAGGTTCTTCATTATATTCCCATAATTCCATGTTTGCAGCGATTGTTTAGGTGCAAAATCATAAGACAGTTTATGGATTACCATGCAAAGAAAATAAGTAAATATGGTGTTCTTCGAATGCCTACATATGGATATTCATTTAAGAAGATAGAGGAAATATGGCCACATTTTAAAGTCGAACCTCGTAATCTTAGGATTTCATTGGTAGCTGACAATGTCAATCCATTTGGAGAGCTCAGATCTACTTACTCAGTCTAGCCTGTTTTTGTTATCAACAATAACATTCCTCCATGGATGTCAATAAAGAGGGAGCACATAATGTTGGCAATGATTGCTCCAGGTATATGTTTATAATATTTTTTTTTAACATGACAACATCTCATTTGTCTTGTTTGTTTCATAATTTTGTCTTATATTTTTTTGTTTACTCATATATGTTGAATTATGTATTATAATTATGTTTGATATTTTTTTATTTACTCATATATGTAGTAATTGTGTACCATGTGTTCAATCAATTAGGTGAGTACCACTTCAAATATATGAATCTATATATCAAGCCTCTTATCAACGAGTTACTAGAGTTATGGAAGGGAATTACTATGTATGATACATCTAGACTAGTAAATGCGCAAATGGAATTTCAATTCAATGCAATGCTTGTATAGAAATATAATGATGCCCCAGGGATAACACAATTATGTGGTATGTTATAACGTTACACTGCACTTTAATAATGTACTTTAATTTTATGAAGTTCATATCATGCATGCTTTTTAAATAATCCCTTTATTAAACATACTTCAAATAATTGATATAAAAGTTAATCCATCTCTTGCAGGTCTTCAAACAAAGGGTAAATTTGCATGTCCAATTTGTGGTCCTAAGGTGAAATATCGACGTTCAAGAAGTTTAGGAAAGGAGGTGTTTGATGAGTATAGGCACTTCCTATCTAAGAACCATAGGTATCAAAGTACCGGAAAACATATTTTCAATGGAAAAGAAGAAACTGGATTAAAACCACAGAGAATGACACCTCATCTATGGTAGTTGTGATATAATACATATCGTCAAGGTATGGATCAAATCATCTATGTATCATACATTAAATTTTTGAAATATTTTATATTTATATTGCATGTTGTTCGTTGTACTAATCGACAAGTATTTTTGTAATATTTTTAATTATGCTTCACCTTGAAGGTTGTCATGAAGGCATTAGTAATGGGGTGCTTCCACGAGGAATGAAAATTTATCACGTACAATTCAGTGGGATCCCCTACTATGAGCGCCTAGAAATTGTTCATTTGTTTGATACAATGCACATCGGGAAGAATGTAACATAAACCTTATGGAAAATCTTAGATGGAAGGAGTGACAAAGAAAAAATTGTCAAGATTTGTAATGACATTAAGGAGGCGAATCATGCAATGCAAAGTGTGATTCATTAAAGTAGTGAAGGAGAACATGATATAAGTGCCCTTCCATGGTTATTGACAGAGAAACAAAGCAAGGATGTAAAAGAGGTTATTCAAAAAATTGAATTTCCCTCTGGATTTTCTTCAAACATAAAGAATATCCTAACAAAGAAAGAAGACTTAACTGTGGTAAAAAATCATGATTGACATACGTTCATTAAGGTAATTATTTTGGTGTATATATTTGTATATATATTGGTGAAACATCTTGTTAGTGTTTTTTTTTTCTACTAATTTGGAATAAATAATGATTCATTTTTTTTGTTACAGTATGTTCCACCTCTATCTCTCCCATACAACTTTGAAAACAATGCCAAACAAGTTATATATGATCTTGGCAAATACATGAGGTAAGTGGTGATTTATATGCAAAGTTTGATTTGTTCAATTCATTGTGTAACTTATATTTGACTGCATGTGTTTTACTTGTCATGTAGTACTGTAGACTTTTTTGTTGAAACATGTGACTTGCGTGCATCATTTGTAGATGGTTTTCATCTAAATAAATCGATAATGAAGATATAAAGTATTGGAGGAGAAAAATTCTTTGTCTAATGTGAGAAATGTAAAATTATATACCTCCAATATTTTTCAATGCACAAGAACACTACCTCATACACCAAGTTGAGGAGATTGAAAAGTGTGGACCTATACATGCAAGGTCAAAGTGGATGGTTGAGAGGCACTTGAAATCTTTGAAGGCTTTGGTTAGACAAAGAGAACATCCTAAGGGTTCTATGGTAGATGGATATATGGTATATAAAACCATGGTCTATATGACTCAATATATTCCTAAAATAGTTGCAAGTATTAATGTGGATCGCATATGGGATGTCAACTCCAATATCAACAAATTTGAAGGGGATCACCTATTGGGTAAAGGTAGAATGAGGAAAGTGACATGTAAGTAGATGGTGTAGATTTGTGATACATTTGAATTTTTAGTTTTCATCTATATTGTACTTATTGAATTTTTAGTCTTCCTGCATAACCCATTATTATGACAGTATACCATGGTAACTGATTATATTTGAATTGTTTTATTTTAATACAGCTAGTCAAGAGTGGGATGCAATACGTTTATACATTGCAAATAATTTTGATTGGATGAAGGTATGGATTGCACGATGTATAGAATATAATAATGGTAGGTTATCATGGTATGGTGTGGCTACGTTGGTTAAATAAGTTGAACATAAAGGAGATACCAATCTTACACAAAGGGAAATTGATTTAGCATATGGTTTAAAAGATAAATATACAAGCATATTCACCCATACTATTTAGTTTTTTTGAATATTATATTGATGTATATGGCGTGATGTTTTTTCTTATTTTTCATAATTTCCAAGTATAAATATGTTTATCAAGTGACAAAGCATTTTTTTACGTGTCTGACATATTTTAGTTGAAACACCACAAGGCTATGTGGTGCAATGGCCGCAAATTTCGCATAAAAACGTTGGATGCAAAGATGAAAACTTCTGATAGTGGGATAACTACAATATTTCAGGTTACTAATGTTTTCTCTAGAAGTGACAAACATCCCAAAGTCTATGAAATCAATACTATGGGTATTTGGATGATATAATTGAGTGTGACTTTAAATCCTTCAAATTAGTTATGTTCGATGTCAAATGGTACATGCTACGAATGAATGAACGTGATCATGATAGAGCTATTATTCCACATGCTAACAAATTTACCATGGTTAATACAAGGAATGTTGAGCCGGGATCAGAGCCCTATGTTCTTTCAATCCAATGAAAACAAGTATTTTACTCAGAGTTTCTAGGTAGATGAGGTTGATCATATGTTGATAGATATGATGCAAGAGGAAGGCTGGTAAAGTATAATGTAGCGAAAGAAGATGATGTTGAAGAAGAATGTGATTTAGAGGCACAATTAGTTCATGTGTCAGACGAAGACGGCGAAGAAGTTCAAGGAGATGTTCAAGACAATGTTTTGGATGAAGATGACATCGACGAATATGTGTCAGATGAAGAACTTGAAGAAGTCAAACCAAATGTATGAGATAATTCTCCCGATGATGATATAGACCATGATATGAATATTGGAAATGATGACATTGATGATGATGCAGATGTGGCCAATCCTTTTTGTTATCACTCCAAGAAAATCCTTAGGGTTGTAGGCTAAGGATGCTTGGTAACTTAGAAATAATGGTTTTTATGTGTTTGGGACAATGGGGTCTTCAATGATTTGTATAAGAAACAACTCGTCACACATCTAAAGATACAGTGCTTTTAGTAAACAATAACCAGATCAAATAATTGAAAGAAAGGATGGAGAATACTATTCTTGGTTTGCCAATACAAGTGAAAGTAGGGCCTAATACAAGACAACAAGGAATCCTTTAATTTCAAGCCTATGAGTTCAATAAAGAGGTAACAGTCTTTATGAACTAAAATAAGCTGAAAGTAAAGTACAAAAAATGAAATATGGACAATTCTGGTATTGCAAACGAAAGGAAACTCTACTTTATTACTGCAAAAAGAGTCTATACAATGACATAAAATATCTCCCAGTTTGAACCCTTGTTTCATATCAAAAATAGGCATTTATAGCCTCTTACAAACGGTTTTACAGATCCTAAAAACATGGATCTGTATTTAATAAAGACAATTTAAATCTAACTCAACAAATTGAAAATAAAGTCTTAACAACTAAACTTAGAACTCGAACTGTCTTCAATCTCTAAAATTCGCCATATGCATCCTTCAGTTCCTGGGATCTGCAATGTAATGAAACATGGCAGGACACCTGTCTTGACAGTTGGATTTCTCCAACGTTCATGGTCGATTTTTGAGGAAGTTTTTTTTCATGTGGTTGCCAAAATTCTCTTGAACCTCTAATTCTGAACCCTTTGCATGCGAACTGATAGTCCATTGGTACTCTGGAACTCCTTCATAACCTGTTCAAAATGATCTGTTCTGTCCTCGACTTCAAAAATTACTTTTCCAGCTTTCAACAACTAACTCGTTTAATATTTCGCTGGTTAGCTATCGAAAGTCGCCACTTTCAATAGCTAACGGGTCATAAAATATCGCTTTGCGCTGGTGAAAGCCCTGATTGCGCTCAAAACGAGTTTTCACCTTCAAAATTTTGATTTCATCAAAACTCAGTGTGCCTCCGGTTTCTCACCTTGCATATTAATAGCGACTTGAGCAAGTACCTTCAGATCTGGATGGGATTTCTGTCTTTTCTTTTGTTTCAATCTTCTTATCTACCTTTTAAGGCATTTGGCAAGCCACCACAGGCTATTGTAATCTTTGGTGAGTTTTTTCTTTCTCTTCTTCTTTTTAACACTTTCTCGAGCCAATCTCTCAAACACAACATTGGTTTTAGCGAAGTTATCAGACAACTTCTTATACCTTTCCTTGATTACCCGTTCCAAAACCTCTTGCTGGGCGATTACCTCTTTCAGATGCTTGATTTTCTGAGACTTCTTTGACTTGGAGCTTTTTGATGTTTATCCTTCTTCTGTATGAGTGAAGGTCTCATAGTTTTGTGCACACTCAATTGATTGCTCAGGACTCTTGGTGACAGGGAATTGATCTTGTTGCTCTGATTCTGAATCTGTATAGGGTAAGTTTAATATATTGGTTCTCTTCTCCGTAAGCTGCTATGTGGGCTGCTCTGTGGTCTGCTCAAAGTTTAACCTTTTCTTCGACCTGTGGGGCTTCACTCTAGAAATTCTATCTTCTGGAGGTCCTGGCAGGGTCCTTCTTTTTCTTGAACTGCTTTGAGGAGAAGACTGTTTCTTTGAACCTTTCCCTGGTTCATTTGCAGGCTGAGTCTGTGTTTCAAAACCCTCCCAGAATAGAAAATGATCCCATCTCCTTCCTTTCTATTTTAATTCCTCTAGGATGATCAATTTTATGAGGCTGAAGTGGCACAGAGTACTTTTCATGCTCAAGGGTTGAGCCCTGATCTTCTTGCAAACCTTAGTCAAACTCTTATGTAGGAAAAAAGGTAAATTGAGGGGAGTCTTGCCTGTGAAATAGTCCAGGAGTTTGAAGTGATACATCATGAGGTTATCATACCTGCCCTCCGAGGTAATGTAGAGTTGGATGCCTTTGAACAACTCCTGTCATTCTTCTTCTAGATAGGAAACCAACATACCCTTTTTCCATGCCTTGTTCCTAAACTCTTCTTTCAAATAAGCTCTGAAATTCAAATATTTGGGGGCAGTGGTTTTGAACCAGCTCTGACCCGTTCTTGGTAGGCTTGTTGCTACAACAATGGCAGCTTAATCTACTCTAATTTCCATGGACCCAACACGAGCTTTGTTCCCATCGAAAGTCTTGGCAAAGGCTTCTGCTGTAGACTGATGGCAACCATTTTTCAACCTCTCCACGAATTCAATACATCCTGCGTTTGAAAAATGTTTCTGTACTTCGGGATGTGTCTGTAAAAAAGACAGGCTATCCAACTCTCTCCTGAGTAGAGAACCACTGCGTCTCCTTGCCATTCTGTAGCTCGAAAATCCCAACAATCCTGTATATTAACCCCTGCAACTGTTGTTCGAGCCAAGGTTCTGCGCTGTTGAAAGCACTCGGGAGTCGGCTCTGTTCTCTAACATTAGAAACTTTAAAAAAACTTCGTGAACCATGTGTGATATGGGAGAAATGATCCGATTTGATGCTGTCAGCCCGACAATACAACCTCTGTACCTGAGCCACTGTATTCGAACTTGCCATCCCTGATGCCATGATTGTGGAACGTGAGTTTCTGAGCCGGATCCGAGATGTAATCCGACTAGGACGTGAAACTCGAGTTTAAATGATTACCCACTTCCACCAGCGCGTCTTTATGATCACATGTCATGAGCTGATCACATCATGATTTGATTTTGCAATGTGGATAAGCGCACGTGATTCCTGCTTTCTCCAACCAACGAACCGTGGAAAACGCCCCTCAGCTGTAGAAACTTACCACTTTCACCAGCGCACGATCCCGCACGAACTACTCCTTAGATGTTGAAAGTCTTCACTTTCACCAGCGCATGATCCTATGGAGAACCCCCCTTAGTTGTTGAAAGTCTTCACTTTCCTCAACGCGCGACCTTGTAAGAACTGCTCCTTTGGATATTTTGGAATTTAACACTTTCACCAGCGCACATACCTATGAGAGACGCTCCTTAGCTGTTGAAAGTCACCACTTTCCACAGCTAACACTCATCTATTGGACACATGTTAGATGTTGAAAGTGAATTATGAAAATTTTGAAAAGAAGACTTTTATAGGACATATTGTTTTCTAAGACAAAACCAAAACCTAAGTTTTGCAACTAGAAAAACTCAAAAATGAATTGAGGAAACTACCAATAGCCATGTTATCCACCACAAAATGTGACCAAAGGGACGGGTTCATTTTGGGAGCTAACACTTTCAACATCAATTCCAAACTAGATGATACATATGTTGATTTGGATGAAGAATAAAATTAATGATATCAAAATTTTGAAATGCACGAGGTATGTATTTATATGTTTTCAGTTGATTTGTTCTCTTTCATTTACCTTAAATCTTTCTTTTCTTAATTTCTATGCTTGATTCTTACTATGTTTCTTTCAAATATTTTATAGTAAAGATATTGGGTATTG
>JZKD02S2080148.1:87082-108411 GCA_000966675.3 Picea glauca
TGCACATGATCCCACCTTGGATTTCACTGAATCTGTCAATCCATCCAAGATGGTATCTATTGCCAGTTTGTTGTTCATTTTTGCTTCCTTTTGAGCTGCAGTCTTTGGTTTCTTCAAAACATTGTATCCTAAAGCAAATCAGAACCAAACATCTTCCCCAAGATATTTCAAGTAAGTTTCCATTCTATTTTTCCATCAAAATTCCTTCCATCAAATGGTGGAATCCCATTTTGAATGTTGTCTTCTATTTCTGCATAGGATCTTCCTTCCAGTGGTTAAATTGTACTGAAGGTAACCCGCTCTGATACCAATTGTTGATACTGAGAGGGGGGTGAATCAGTATCAAGTACAATTTGAAAACATTTTTCAACTTATACTTAAACCATTCAATTATATCCAATGAGAAGTGAACAATAGTATAATAGTTACACCAATACACTACAATACACCATGCACAATATATGAGAAATAATCAATAGTTTTTGTTCAAGGGAAGTAATGATTTCCAAAGGTAGCTACAACTTCCAAATGTAAAGGGAGGGATAAAACTCCAAGAGGAATATACAAACCTCAAATATCAAGAGAGATTTGAACTCTCCATCCTTTCCATGTCCTTCCACCCAAGAATATATGAGAGATAATAAAACTTTACATTAAATTATCACCATCAACCAATCATAACATAGAACATGATAATGCTTCCTGGGACTTCTTCAATTTATGAAATTCTTCAATTCTTGGAGTAATCTGATCCTATATATAATATTACTCAATGTATTCTCTGAAACTCCTCCATTTTTCACTCCTTGAATCCTCCCCAAAAAGATGTTATAGAAAGAATGGTAGACTTTATTCAATTCTGGTCTATTTAGGAGAGTGAACTTGCACAGAATGCCCCGCGCTCAATAATTAACATCTGATTCTGAAACTCGCACACAAGAAAATAATGTATGTAATATTTCCAATTAAATTCATCCCACTTCATTTGGATTCTCTATGAATAAGTTATGACTATTTTACCCGGAACACCTGTTTATTGACTAGCTTCAGGACTGGTCAAAAACCCTATCTTCCATAGAGTGTATCTCCATAACTATAGAGAATAAAGAGTTTAACTTTTTACCAGAGGTACCTTGATATGTCTTATCAATACCATAGCGATTTCACCATCTGACTCATTATAGAAAATGTTTTATAGAAAAAATGGTAAGATGACCTGAAGCCAAAACACATCACCAAAAGACTTCATCCTCCCTTGAAATCCAACCTTCTTTACTTCTTATTTCCTCTGAAATTCAACTTGTATCAAATGAATGTAGAATTATTTTTATTTATACCATTTATGTCACTTCCTTTTAACATTAGGGTCGACTTGACACTTTCTTATTTTGTAATTCTCTTTAATTATCTTCAGGGCCTACATGAACTTCCTTCTTCAATTCACTTTGTCATCTTCAAAAATTCATTTCTCCTCAACCATGATGATGCACGTGACTTTCCACATACCACCGAAAAGAACATGATGTATACTATCCATTCATGGGTGTTTTATATGCATGTGCATTGTCCTTCATGTCCAAATACCTTTATCAATCTTGCATTCAAAAACCCATGACAACAACCAATCTTCCAACAGTCTTGACTAAAGTTTTGATTGCATGTGGAGATCCTTTGAGCTTGATTTGAATGATGCTTTTCCTAAGTTGATGTAGGATTATTCTTGGGTGATTTGTATAGCTACAAAAATGAAAAAGGTCAATTATTTTTCATTTTTTTCTTTTATTTTCATCGGGGCATTAGAACCATCACTGGTTTTCACCAGTGCTCTACATCATGGTTCATGTATAGGTTTTCACCATGATGAAATTTCATTTTTAGATTTTTTCTTGCCTCATGTTTGTTCCTGAATATTTCTTGTGTCTCAACAAGCAATGCCATAACATCTTACAAATAAATATCTTTGATAAATGGATTCTTTTTTACCACAATTCCTTCAAACAATTTAACAATTTATGAACAAAAAAAGAGAAGCATGAATTCGTTTATCAAATCAATTTTAAAATATCATATACGAATGGTAGAATTTTGAGAAGAAAAAATCAAAGCAAGAAATTGGGTATTCAACCCAGATATATCCAAATTCTTACTTTAATAGAAGAAAAACATAAAAATAAATCATATTGTGGATTAAATATATATAAATATCAGCTAATAAAATCATAATACAGGCCTTAGTTCACTCACAATAATCTAGAGGAAATATTTTACCATGACCATAGATTTTATGTCTTTGTAGCATATGTTGTATTGAATTACAGATATTCCAACACAAATAATTTCATAGGAAATTTTAATATATATGATAACATATGAAACAAATTATATAAGGAAACATGACTTGATAAACGAAAACTTAGAATTTCTCCTGTTCTATAGAAAAAATCTTTCTTATTTGAATGTCAAAATTACACTATTGGCCCAGAAGTCCCCTATTTCATTCTTAACTATTCTTTTATAAATACACAATATGTAACCAAATTGGTGACAACTTCCCTAGTCTTAGGTCAAAATTACAAAATAAAACAAATGAAATCCCAAAACCCGAGTGATAGATATGGAATCCTTGATTTTGCTCCATGTTGTTAACCAGATCACTGAAGTTGTGATTGTGAAAGACACTCCCATTCCTGATTTGAAGGGTATTTGCATATATCAACCTTCTATATTCTTTCTCCAACTCAATACATGCTTCAAATGTTGGGGAAGATTCAAACAAATTCCTTAAATGACTTAGTAAAAAGAAGTCATTGTCTAAAAGCTCAACAATAGTTTTTCCTTTTAACATTCCTATGGCTCCTTTAAACTTATTTGAATTTTCCCTT
Organism: Picea glauca; assembly: GCA_000966675.3. Lineage (NCBI taxonomy): Eukaryota > Viridiplantae > Streptophyta > Pinopsida > Pinales > Pinaceae > Picea > Picea glauca. Next base: position 89,965 of record JZKD02S2080148.1, read on the forward strand.
ATTGAAATCAATACTTGTTGATATTCCGGTAAAGAAAGAAAATTACCCCTTTTACCATAGTACTTAGGTAATCCCATGTCTACCATCTTTTTGTAGTGAGATTTATACCATTGTACATTTCTTTGGAGGTGAAAAAGTTTTCTTTGAACTTGTTGAATTAAGTTTCTTTTACTAAGGACCTTTTCAACTTCCATGATTGTACTCATTCTGTCTTTAACCCCAATTTGATTTAATTATTCTTTTGTCTTGGAGTTGAGAAATTTGATAATCCTATTAACACTCTGAGGCTTATTCCCTAATTCTTGTTTTGCAGTTTAAACCTCCTTTTCAACTCTTTTGACCAAGGAAGCCTCTTCTTCCATAATTATAAAGATTTTCCACACTTTATTTATTTTCTCTATAATTTTATCCCAAATTAAGTGTCTTTCCCCCATCAAATGAGATTTACTATAAAGTTTACCTTTCAATGTATTAAATTCTTCTTGCAACTTTGCTTTTCCCCCCTGTACCTTCTTCAATTGCTTTTCCTTCTCTCTAATATGATCTTTCAAAAGATTAATTTTAGTTTCATAGGTTGAAATTGGTCTTCTTGATTCTTCTAGTTCAATTTATTTAGAATTCAAATTAGTTAGTGCCTTAACTAGATATTTTGAGTTGTCTACTAATGTGCTTCTTGAAGATGATGAGGGAATTCCCTATTTTAACACTTTAATTTGATGTTGTAGGGAGCTATTTTGTTCATTTAGTTTTTCTATAACTTCAATCAAATTCTCTTTCTCCTTTTCGATAGCTAAAATATCTGTAGTTTGCACATAATCCACATCAGACAAATTTAATTTATTTTTCAATACAACAATTTCATTATCCTTGGCACTTACCATATTTTGAATAGGTTCTTCATTTGTAGCATTATCCCTCATTTTAACTAACTTTTTCTTTAAATCTTCTACTCTCATCTGCTTCACTCTTGATCTTAATTGTTCCTGCTTCAATGGTTCCTTAAGCTGACTATTCAATTTCCGCAATCTTTACAAGCTAAGAGTAGTCTTCATAATATCTCTAGTGACCATCTCACATTCCTAATTATGTAAGCCCATTTTATCCAGTAAAGGAATATCATCAAGATTTAAAGAAAAAAATGGTTTCCTTATAATTTTTTTGTCATTGAGTGCTTGTACCAATTGATTCTAAAATTGCCAAATTCAACCTTCCTTTCTCAAAATCTATTCCTGATAAAAATATTGTATCTGAAGCATCCTGGTTCAAATTTTGGTTCAAAATTTCTTTGATCTCATTTTTGTTTCTCATATCCTCAAAATTGGCAAATATTCTTTGTGTATTGATATCTGTTGAACCTTCTTCTGGTGGATTCATGAATATTGATGGAAGAGTATCAATTTAATATGAAGCTTCATTTTGAGTATTTATCATTGTCCCTTCTTCGGTTTGAGATTTCTTCTCTGAAACATCATCTTCAACAACATGAACTTTTAACTTCTTATTTGATTGCTTCTTCTCTGGTCCCAAATAATCTTGGAATTGTTGATTCAGACTTATTTTGAATGTTTTCCCCTATTTTTGAGGTGTCTCAATATTTTATTCATGAGATGACCGGATTTCTTTATGTTTCTGACCCCGAAGAAAACTATGTACTTCATCCCAAGAATTCATATTCTTAATCTACTCAAGATCTAGTTTTCTTTGATGTTCATATGTTGTGATCTAAAGCTCCATTCTTTTGTTTCTTATAACCCCTAAAGGGTCATATTTCCAAGTTGTTCTTTGCTAAAAACCCAATTATTGTAGCATTGTTTCCACCACCTGTAAAGATGACCTGGTATGCACAATGAAAGGTCCAATCTCCCTTTTTGGCTCAAAGCTAGTCTTTTTTATTTTGGGATTAAAATGAACTTCATCCACATTAAGACTTTTCCTTATGAAGTATAAATAAAAAATTCTCATGGTTAAGAAACTTGGAAACTTAAAAGGTTTGAGTTATGCACCATAAATCCTTATTTATGTATAATGTTTGAAAATAAACCAATCTCCTAATTGGGTCTTTGCAGATTCATGTAACATGATTTTAATCTTTGGGAAAATCCTGTGAGGAAGTTGTTCATGCATAATATTATAAACTATAGACATGAATGAGTTTACATAAAGAGATAAACACTCATTTTTAGGCTTACTTCTAACTATAGGAGTATAGGTAATAACTGAAGCAAGATCCCCAACCTCATTTTCAATTTCCAAGTACAAACTCTAAAAATTTTACAGTCTCTGAAAAAGAAGTAAGTGAACTAAATATGATTGGAAATAAAAATATTTATTTAGAGGAAAATTCTTAATCTTCTCATGAATGGATTCTGATATGAATTGTGCAATGTAGTATTTGACCATTACTTGGGTAATAGGAGAGAAATTTGTTTTGAGAAATCCTAGAATAATCATATCAATAGTCTCATCAGATTCATACCCTAAAATTGATCATATCATACATATGGTTTCCTATACATTTGGGACAAAGACACTGGTTTGGTAGGTCTCATATTCATGGAATATAACTATGTTATGTTTCATCAAAGATTGGATAAAAGAATGGCATTCCTATACACCTAATTGTCTGAAATTGACTGCTAGGGTTTCTTCATTAATAACTTGACCATCATTGAATTCAAAAAACCTAATCATCTACAAAATAGATTCAATCTTAATATCGAACAATAATGTTCCATTCTTAGTTTTAAAGCTCTTGGTAGAAGCAATGTATATTTGTGCACACCAATGCACAAATTCAGGAAAATTATACACTTACGAGACAAGAAATCAGGCTAGGTTCGAAACCCAGGCAACTTTATATACCTAGTCAGGGCCATTTTATGTAGTTCAAATAAATCAAATTATATCTTAGGATCGAATATCTGGGCGTCTCTATCATCTAAACAGACTTCTGCATTCAACAGGGTTTTGGGTTGATTTCTTTTGTAAGCGTTTACATTTTCCTAATCAAGAAATAACAAAGGTATCTGTGATCTTACCCAAAATACGTGGCTGTCACGAATTGTAGGTTTATGGACAAAATTTGCGATAAGATTGTTCTCTAATGAAGATTCCACATTCTTGTAACAATAACGGTCGAATATGGACAAGAAAACAAATGAAAAAGGGTTTTTCAGTATTTTTGTTTTATTAAACTATTTATAAACCTGATTAATTAAGCTAAAATTAGGACTAATTATGAATATTTAAATGGAAACATGATTATTTACCTGAAAACCAATGGTTTTTTCTAAAATGGTGAGTGGTTTCACTAAATGCACCATGTGCGATGATAAAATGGTATTGAGAGCAGCTTGTTAAGTCGTGAGGTGGTCTATCATCCTGACACATTTCTCTGGAAGTATTGCTTGGTGACATCACCTCGCATGGGAGTAACTCTATTAAATCTCATTTAAGTTGAAACACAAACATCGTCAATCATTTCCTCCTTTCGGATCTATGGTGTATATCTTATGTGCCCTGCAACATTATACAACATCATTAGAACTTGAAAAAACAATATAATAAAACCTATATGACGGAGAATGTCATATTTCCAGCGAGGAATTGGATTCTTTTTAAGTTTATAAAGAAATTGCAAGAATGTGTATTGTATAGAACCTTTATTCCTCGATCATCGAATCTGGAGCGAAGGAATTGAGATCGTCAGATCATATTTGTCTAGGAGGAGAATAAGGTATCAATATCAACCATCGATCGTTGATCATATTTAGATCATAGATCCTTAATTGTCGTTGACCAAGTGGACAAATTGAAATCACCATTGTCAATCGGAGACGAGAGAAGATCCAATGACGGAGATCCATAACGCATATTGAAGTTGTTTGATCATTAATTTTCAGGAGAGGTCGCGCTTTAGATATGGACCGTCGGTTGATTTGGCGAGGTTTCATTCTAGTATTAACATGTGTGGTGGAAAATATTATAACATGCCACCATTTTGGAGACAATGGACTATTTATCACAACGGTTGATTAAAACACAACTGTTGGATCGTCCTTCCATTGGACTATATTCAGTGGATACAAATATACGCCTTGGATTGAGGATTTACGGTCAGGATTTGGGTGTGGGATTAAACCAGGGTCACATCCCTTGATTGCATGATGAAGGAAGTAAGCCTCGGGCCAAAATGAATTGTGTGTTAGGCCACAAACCTAGCCCTTATTCCTATCGCGTTAAAGGAGAAATAAGGATTTTCCAAGGAACCCTAAGAAAAAAAGACTGATAAGAGGAATCCATTGTAGCATTGGTTGAGACATAGCCTAACTAAGGGGTTTTTTTGGTTCTCCTTTGAATAAGAAAAGAATTGTCATAAAGTGATATCCCATGACCCTTGAATGTGTCAAAACACCTTAGTCATTTTACTAAACAACATGAATAATTTTTCACTGAAGAAGCCTCCACATTATATTAAATAGTCTAGGTGGAAGTCCAATGGCTTCCTATACAATTATGATATTTTATTGGAATACAAATATTCCCTAATTGGAAAGGTAATATGCCATGAGATTCCTCGTTTCCAATATAAATGGACGAATAAACATCAAATTAATTTCTTGATTCCCTCTGTTAATGGATACTAATTTTCTTCTTAAGCCTATTGTTCTGCTAAAATTTTTTTTTTTCAACATTTGATACTCGCTAATTGTTTGTGTCATTTGATGGAGTGTTATAGTATGTACAACCAAACATGTGTTTTTTAGATCTATCTCCGTCAAGTGAGGGAAGTTCAGGAAGTATAGAGGTCGAAAGAGAGACATCTAGTAGGTCTAATAGGCAGAGATCAACTAGAGGTGAGAAGATCAAAAGAAAATTCGATAGACACATGGAATTTTTTCTTGCTAAAGGGGGGTCATGTTCTTATGATGATGAGAGAATAAACGACATCGATATTCCCTTGAGGTAAAAACATCTAGTGAAACAATGGGTACCCAAGGATCTTCCTCAAATAAACATTTATTTTTGCATCAATGAAAGGATATACCGCATTGCTCCATCATCACTACATGGTTTGGGGATATTTTCCATGGATGGCATAAAGGCCTGTTATGGAAGAATAACTGAATTTATGGAGTATTTTATACCCTGTTACATCTATAGATATTGGATACACCTAGTCCAATATACAAAAATTATGTGGATATATGGTGTGGCTGCAAATTATATACAACTAAAATAAAATGATCAACATAAATGAGCATCTATGTATATTGATGGAAGGCCAAAAACAACAGGTAATATTGTAGGGTTTATAAACAATAGACAACCCGCAACCACAAATAAACAACCTAATTGTGAATTTTAGGGGCATGATGGAAATCGTGTATTCATATGTGCAATAAAATAAATAGCTCCAAGGGAGGAGTTGTTGATTGAATACAATTTGAATAGAATAAGTACACACGTTGCTATTATGCGGGTGGTACGTATACTATTTTACCCAACCTGTAATCAATGAATTATATTTTATGGTTATCATTTGTTGTAATATATTATCACGCATGTTCTATGATGTTGTAATATATTATCACGCATTTTCTATGATGCAGGAGTATCTCTCTACCTCAGCTCACACCAGTTGATTAGAACGAGTGTTGTGCATTCAAAGAAGGGAGACACACCACCCTCTCATTTTGCCTTTGAAAATCTAAAGCGTGATCAAGGAAATTAATGTTGATAGGTTGGAAGAACCAAATGGTTCCTTCACACAATCTGGAGATAAGTTCGCCATTAAGTGGTTGAAAGTAGGAGGGATATGTATTCGATTCGGATCAGATTTCCATCAATGTAATCTGCCCATTAGACAGGCGTTTGAAAGGTGATTAGACACCACTATCTTAGCTTGGAGCGAAGCTCATCGAGCCCCTCTTGTATAAACTCTTGTATTGTTTCTAGTAGAGTAGGTAGCAGGAATGAGATGTAGTAGATAGGGATGCATAAGGGGAAGAGCCAAGAATCAGTTGTAGTCCAGACTCATATGTTGTAAAGGACATTCCACCATTAATAGAAAATAACAGTCTTTCATGTTTATCAATTTCTGTGTAATGGATGTTTTGTTATGAATGTCATTCGTATGCATTTGAATTGTAGAGGTATGTTATAAATCATCTACAGGGATAGAGATATAATATTTTATCTGTGAGTGTGTTGAATTAAGTATGGTTATCAAGGATAAGTGCAAGGAGTACGCGACAGAGAGTTGAGACTCTGTGATCCGGCACAAGGAGTGCGTATCTGAACTCAGTGGAGTTAGAAGAGAAGCTTCCAGGAGGGAACACCAGAATAATTCACAGACTTGAGAGGAAATTTCAAGGTGGTTGGGTACCTTGGAAAGAAACATTGTGTAGGAGGAAACATAGCGCAGATTTATTGAATACTCTGTAACACTCTTCTAGGAGGGCATAGAGCAAGTACGAGGGCATACTCGAGAAACACATTTTGAGGTGTTGGAATCCTTAAGAGAATCCCAGAGTTGTTGAAAACTCTGAGGAAGGAATGATTTACAAGAGTGCATCAACAAAGGAAACGAGATTCCTTAAGACTTTCAGGAAGGCTAAGGGAGAAGCCGTCGAAAGGTTTAGCCAAGTGCAAGAGGTGCGCCAAGGAGACTGTAAGTTCACCTTACAAGCTCAGGAGGAAGGGACTTATGTTGCTAGGAGGGCATAAGAAATTCCACTAAAGGACATAGAGGAACTGGGAACCTTGGAGGTTTTCAAGCCGAGCAAAGTCGCAGGAGAGTTTGCGCAAAACTCTACAAGGAGTGCATAAGAAGCTCGAGAACAGTCGAAGTCTCGAGAAGAAAATTGTGCTAAGTGTGCAAGAAGGTCGAGGACTTGCCAAAGTCTTGAAGACAATGAAATTGTCCATCGTTGGGAGGAGATAGGTGGCAGAATATTAGGAGATCTGGGAGTTGGATCTATGGGAGGTTTTCCAAGAGAAAACAAGGATATTCGCAAAGTCGTGAAGAGTGGTTTGAATCTAGGCCGTTGGATGTGGAGGGGACATGTGGAGATAGTCCATTGATCTGGAGCAATAGTACTCTGGGATATATTGGAGGAGTATATCGAGATACTCCCAAAGGCCAAAGTCCGAAGAGATCACAAATGTTGATCAGAAGGAGGAAAGAGGATCGTTGATCCTCACGCGTTTAAGTTAGCCGATTTGGAGTTTGGGAACGCAAAAATTGAATGTCCTAGAAAGAGATGAAGTTGAAGCTGAAGCCCAAAGTACTTCGTGTGATTGAACCCCAGGACACAACCCAAGAAAACGTGATAGAAAGGGCCTAGCATGGAGAGCTAAGGGTTGCTTCCTGCTTTCTTCGAAGGGTTAAGAGGACCTGCACTTCGGAGGAAGAAGGACCTGTGGTAGATTTTGTCGAGTTCAAACAGGGAGTCAAAGAGTCAATCTGACTCAGGTGTTGAGAACGATCCTATACTGGGAGGTTGCGTAGCCCCGAAGGAGAAGGGGGTGGGGTGCTGCGCCATTCTAATTCACTGCAATGTCCACACAAATCACTCCTTATGTTCTTTAGTCACTCTTTAATTTGATTTTTTTAGCATGCCATGTTTTTGTCCCATGCCTAATATTCATGAACTAACTTTATTTTTTATATGTTGTCCTAGTGTGACAAGGGAAGGAACCAACCTTATCACATTCCACATCTCCTACCGAGGAAATCCTTACTGAAGAAGCAATTTATGCCTCCACCACCCCTATGGAAACAACAAAGAAGCTTTAAAAAAAATTAAACATGGAAATCACTTCTTTGATTATGACTGAATCGCGGGCACAAGAGAAAGATGAAAGAATGAAATTCTCGGTGCATCAAATTCACCAATATGGGGTAAGAAACATATCTAATTATCACATTTATTTATTTAGGATTTTAATTTTTATACTCATACAAGTCCTTTATAAAAAAAGTCATTATTTTTAAAAGAGTTTTTGCGGGTAATGGATCATGAGTATGTGAGTGCAGATCCTAGTGTTGGTACTAGCACCATTTGTACAATGACACCGCATCATACTAGAATCCATACATATACATCACCAATTTCGATGTCGGTAGTGCACCCCCTCACATGCCAAAATGTGAAGGGGATCTTGTGGATGTAGAAGGTGACATTGGGAATATTGAAGCATGCTTTCCTAGATATTCCCATGTCACTAGCATGAGAACACTATCAATTACCTTTTTGGTAGACGATGCCATGATCCCCATGAAAATACAAAGGATTCCAGGTATTTAAGAATTAAGTGTTTTAATTATTATGTATAATCTAACTGTAATTTTCATATAATGTGCGATTATTTTAAACTAATGATAATATCGTTTTGCAGGAAACGATATTTTTTATAAACACGTGAATGAATTGACTTTGGATATGTTTGGGGCCACCATACACACAAGGTGGAATCTCCAAATTTCTAATTTAAAATTTCAACTCATTCACAAGTTGGTTGGCTTGTTCAGTGAGGGAACCTTCAACAAATCCCGAGTCACCTCAAAAGAAGGATAACATTTAAAACATTTGATGGACCAATATGTGGTTCATATAAAAAATAACCGTAAGTATGAGCATCCTCCAATGATTCTAGATAGGGAGTGGAAGGCCCTAATTGATGATGCAAAGGAGAAGACACTCTGAAAACAAGGAAAGACACCACCCGACTCAGGAAGGTAGGAAGGCATGAAACACTTCTAATAATGTAATTATGATGCTTTATTATCATTGCGACATCTAATTACATTTTTGAAAATTTTCAATACAGGATCCCAGACACATCCAAAGCCACCGCGACCAGGATAGAAAAACATGGGCAACACAAACTTGTCCCGAGTGGTTACTCGAAACTGGCCGTAAGAATTGTAAGTACAAAAAAATCAATTACATACAAATAATATATTGTTAACAATTTTAATTAATTGTACAGAAGAAGCAAAATTCAAGTTTCTATGCAAAATTGCAGGGATTGGAGTTCAAAGAAGCTCCAACACTAGAAGACCTCAAGATTGCTTTTGAAAATGGCTATGATGTTGTGGTTGAACGCAGAAAAATCTTGCGGAAAACACAACCTTCCATCATTAAAATCGACACAGGTAAATAAAATCAACGAAGATTATTTAAAATTTATTACTTGTACAATCTATTGATTATTGTCAATTGGGTTTAGCCTGAGTGGTTTATGCAGAGGAGTGTTTCCCTCCCCACCTAGGTTCTATTCCTTGAAGTGACATGGTGTGCCCTTAATGGGTCTATTAGATTCTCTTGTTGTTGAGCCCCAATATTCTGAAAATGCTCGGCACCCCCATGTGCTCTCGCAGATTTGGGGGAGGTATTATGTGGACATAGCGAGTACCAATGGTGTCGTGAATCACATGGTATAAAAAAAATAAAAAACAATCTATTGATTATTATTATTGGCCATAAAGTAATGTGTTTGTTTTTTTTAAGCAGGTTGCAACCAATGAAGAAACAAATGTCCCCACCAGTGGGACAAAGCCTAGTGATGGTGGAGTGCCACCCAATGAAGGTGGTGTGCAACTCGGTAGTGGAAGTATTTCATGTTGTATGGATTATAATTAACAACATTTATTTGAAAACAATGTATTAATTATAAACTTCCTTGTTTCAACTCCAGAGCATGTAGAGGATGAGGGAATACAAGAAGAGGAACATATGGCCACATCCCAAACTACTATTCTTGCCTCCGCTACTGAAGAAGGTAAATAACACTCTAATTCACTTTTTATTAATGAAAATCTTGTAATAATAATAATAAACAATACTAATTTAACATTTCTCTCTTATTGAAGTCAATGATCTGCACCCCCCCTTGCAGCAGCCTGGACATTGTGAGTACACGATGAGGTCATCTACATGACATGGAGGGGCCAAACAAACTAGAGGGGAAGAAGGATCTGAATATGTCCTTGATAAATACATTTTAAAAATGAAGAAACAAAAAAATAAATTATTGTAATATAGTTATATAATTAGAAACATACTTCTTTTTGTTGGTTATACTATCCCATACCATGACCCAGGGGCATCTAAGTGGTCAAAATCACTCGGGGATCAAACCCGGCCTGAAACGCACTAGACCTTAACATGGATGGATTTGAGGTGTCCCCAGGGGTTTCGAACCAATGACTTTCACTTACAAAGTGCCTTAACAACGCACTCCCTCACCGATTGCTCTAGAGCTTGAGGACATAATTAGAAACATATTGAACCATATTGTGAAAACATATTTTTGATGATAATTGTTTTTGAGATGAAGTATATTGTGTCTATGATTAATGAATGAATGAATGAATGTTATATGTTATATTTTATTCAGAACAACAAATGTTTCTTCATGAATTTGATGTTTTTCTGGTGTCTATGCATGAATCTGAATGTGTTGCTTTCAACTATTTTGCGTCTATAATTAATGAGTGAATGATATATGTTAATGAATGAATGAATGCATGTCATATGTTAATGAATGTTATATGTTATATGTTATTCATAACCACATATGTTTCTTCATGAATTTGTTGTTTTGCTAGTGTCTATGCATGGATCTCAATGTGTTGCTTTCAACTATTTTCTAGTAGATAGATTGGGTATTGGGGAATTGAGAGTGACGTGAGGGGGGGGAGGGGCCATAAGATATTACAACTTCACATGGTTGACCCTATTTAGTAGAGAATAAATTAGGACTTGGATAATCTTGGAGCAAACCTCCCTTGATCTAACAAAGCAAAAACAAAGTCAATGTTGACTTCCATACTTCTCCGTCAAATTGAGGGAGGTTTTCTCCAAGATTAGACTACTCCAATAAATTGTTCTTGAAACCAAGAGGATCTCATTCAGGTATTCATGCACTTGAGTCTATTTAATTATTATTTAGTCAGAAAAATGTTTGTTAATTTATTATATTATTTTGTTGATTCTTTAAGTGTTGATGTATTCTTCATTTTGATCAATCAGGACCACCTCATTTTCAAGAAAAGGAATAGCTCCTCCTGTAATGATTAACATGAAATATATTGGTAACTATCAAGTGTGGCATAAAACCTAAATCAATCAACCAAGGCAAACTAAGGTGATCCCCTGCAAATCAACTTTAAGTTTTTTGTTTTTTGAAAGTAATATTATGTGGAGGTTTTATTAATTTTTTGTTGTTCCTGATTCATATTATCACGTCTCTAGAAGGGGTTCACCTTCATTATTTTTTTCTTGTCATTCAGAAAGGCTTCATTTTGTGTTAAATATCATGTGACAAATGTGTTTTCAATTATTGGTACTCAAAGACATTGTTTTTAGACAACTAGATATATAGGCCCACTCATTTCATTAATGAAAAACCTAGATTAAATGAATCATTTTGTGGTACACTAAGCTCATCCAACTCAAACATGGTATTTTTAGGATATTGAAATGTATGTTATTTTTCCTTTTATAAGTTAAAGAATAAGAGTAAAATAAAATATGAGTGTATGAAGGTTAGGCATGATTGTCCAACCTTGTAACCTGATGTCACAACCAACCAAAGATTACCCAATGCTTGTGGGATGCTTTACCATGTGTAATAGCACCCAAAATAGCTCATCCATGAACCAACCTACTACTATGTCCATCTGTGTCAGCTAATAAGCACCAAGGTTTGACATTCTTTTGGATAACAATTAAGCACATGTTTTCCAAACCAACCCATGTGGATAATATTTGTATGCACCCATCTCATTAAAATACACAAGTGGATGTTGCTACTTACCAAGCTAGGATCATATTTAACTTAGTTTAGAAGGAAACAAGTCGCATGCATTGCCTATATGCGATATCTCTACTACAATATGTCAACATATAAATATAGAGATTTCATGAAGATACACTCAGAAAAAATGCAATGCTATCATGAGAATGACACCTCAGGAATGTCTTTAATGATCCTCCTAAGACATGTGCTCCACTCCATTATGTTGTTGAAGTAGAATGAAAAGTTGCACCACCGAATGCTTGTGAGGTGATGTTTTGTAGTCCATACCTATGAGAAAGGGGTGGAACTTCCTAAAGGAAAGAGAACAAATATCACTTGGTTAAATGTGGATAGACCTACATCCCCAATAAACACACAAGAAAAGGAAGAACACCTTTGGTAGAAATGGAACAAAGGAAGACCAACAAATTGAATAGAGCAAAAAAGAAGAAGGTATCCTTCATAACTAATGGAGTAGTGACTTTGGAAAGAAAATTTAAGGTAATGTGCTTCCATTTCCTCCAAAAAAATTCTTTTGAGGACCCAAATAGTCCCATTGGGGAGGTGTGATTGAAAATAAATCTAAAACCATGAATGGCATGACTCATAAATAATTAGTGAATGAGAAGTAGAGTGGAAATGATGAATATGTGAGGGTGATCATTAGCATGTTCACCACACACCCAGTCACTTACCCACTCACCAAGCTACAACACATCCACTAGTTGCAAGAAGACAAAATAGGGAGTGCTATATTCAATATAAGTTGGGAAAGAAAGCATTGCAAAATAGGAGCTAAAGAAACATATATGCCTAACCTTCTCACTACCACTTGAAAACTCTCCATACAGTGAATAAAAACATGCAAAAGAATGAAGAATGGGTTCCGTTGGAAAAAATTGGTAGTGAGATTTTGAAATTTCTTGTAGAGTAGACTACTAATGGCCTAGAAAGTCATGATACTCTTTAGTTCTCTATATATCCAATAATAATAGACTGGGGATTTTCATTCAACGTTGACTTTCCCAAATTGGGTTTCTAGGGGGAAATCGTTTTCCTTCATGGCAATTTATATGTGTATTGTTTACTGTAGGTTTCTCTCTAAATGCTTAGCATAGTGACATTATCTTCATTGAATGAATGATATACACAAATCATAAACTCACTGCTCTATTGTTATCAACAATACCATTTTTTAATCGATATTCTGTCATAGGTACATCGCCCCTATATCGTAGGTACATTTATTTGTTGGCTTGATTAAAATGACCCTATATCATTCATTGCACAAAGCCCACACATAAAAATCAATTTTTTCTTACACACAATACTCAATTGATTAATTGATTTGGTTGTGAGCATCTAAACAATAGTCATTTCTTATGACACTTGTTCCTTATGCTTCATTTGGAAACCCATTTACAAGTAATGTGGACATGCTAACCCAAGTTCAAGTTCCATTGTATAATTGGCAGAACGATTCAATGAATTGGTATATTTATATATGGTCTGAGCAGTCGTGTCCTAATTTTTTTTATTCTTATTTTGGATCAAGGATTCTCGTTTTGTTTTGGAATAGGGTGTTTTCTATTTTAAATTGTTTTTGGATCTTTTTTAGTATTGTGCATATTTAGTTGAGTTGGGTTTATACATGCACATGTAAAAGGTATTGATTAGAGTTTTGGGTTTGAGAGATTTATTTGATTTGGTGATAGCCCCACTGTTGGCACAGGGGAAGATCCAGGGTTCAATGCTTCAACAACGCACCAACAAAACCCTAACTACCGGCCCTTTCACCAACACCTGTGAAGCAGATGAAGTCTCACCCGAGGTAGAGGTAGGGGGGGTTGTAGGACTCAAGTGTCTACAACATAGTTGGGACACAGATATGTGATCACAGTACTTAACAAAGCACTTAGCAGTTAACCTTCATAAGTATTTAACCCTTACTCACAACGTAGGTAAAACCCTAGTTACGGATCAACACAGTATTCAACAAGATCTAACATATTCAAGCACTTAGCGCATAGAAATATATCAGATCTAGAATTCATTCACATCACTAAGCACTAAGCTACTATAACAGATGCATCTAACATACATACAGATAACAACACTAAGCATAAATCACATCAATCACGTAGAGAAACCATAACACGGGATATACGTGGTTCACCCCTAGCATGGGGCTACATCCACCAAATCTTCTTCTTCTTTATTATATTTTGTCAATCTCCTTACATGCACAGAGCCTCAAAACCAACTCCGCATAGGACAGGAGATCTGCGTGCACCTCGCCAGATCCTCCTTCCCCAAGCTTGGTATGGCACAAAGATTTTCTTACAATCACTTGCACTTAGCTCTGCAAGTTCTCAACACACAATATGCATAAAGAATTCACAACTATTCGCACTTAACATACTAGATTACAACAGAATAGTCAGTTCCCTCTTCTTACATCGCCTAGCTTTCTATTTATACATTACAAAATGGGCCTAAACATGGGTAAACACATGGGTTGACATCCCATACCCATTACATAAACCTTAAACCCAAAACGTCCGCAAAAGGTGGCGATATCCCGCGATATTCGCTTCGCCTGGTACTCTGTCTTCGACCAGCCTATCAAGGTTAAAAAATTGGTTAAACATGACCAGTGTTTCCACAAAATCTAGTCAAGGGCCAAAAGGCCCCCAAAACTCACCTGTGACTCGTCCTAAGTCACTCTGATCTGGATAGATATGCCTCAAATGCCCCAAGCTTCTTCGACTTGCTGTTTCGCCAGAGCCTCCTGCTCGATGAACTCCTGAATGACCTTCTTGGTGATAGTTCCTTCTAGTCATTGTTCAAATGAGGTGACCACTTGTTCTAACTATGCACCTTGTCCTTCAATCTCCTCAAAAAGTGTGCAATCTTCATCCTGCACTGGCTGGAGTCTCTGGGTCACTTCCATGACTTTACTCTGGATGGCATGGACTTGTTGTTGAACCCTGCGCTATTCCTGGGATATTTTTATTCTGTCAACCACTGACAGTGGCTTCAACTGTGCTTTCACTATTGTTGCTCGTTGCTTTTCCTCCTAGAGCTGTGACTCCAATGTCTTTAGTTTAGGGTCCTCTACAAGGTGCTCGTAGGTCTTCACACTTCGACTGCTGAGTTGCTAACATTCCAGGGCCAATGCCTTGATTCTCTCAACTGCACTCTGGGAAGTTTCCTCTCTCTGATCTCATACATCCTGTAGAGTACTTGGCACTACTTGCAATTCTAGTTCTGCTATTCATGCTTGGAGTTGTTGAATGGCTTCAGCGAGATTCTCTACCTGGATCTCAGTTGTTTCTTATTCTATCTGTGCTAAGCCCATCACAAAGCAAAGTGCTTTGGTGACTTCTTCTTTAACTCCCATCTATTCTGTGAGCAACTGTTCTTTCTCCTTCTGGATCTGCACTCTATTCTCTACAAACTTCACCTGGAGGTCATATTTTTCTTGTTGTGCAACCCAACGTTGCTCTATGGATTCCTCTTTTGCTTGCTTCAGGGCTTCTGTGGCCTGTTCTTTTTCCTTCTGGACACGATGAAAATGAGATTCTATCAAGTCTGCTAATCTGTGTAGCTCGACAGGCTCATCTCGTAACTATGCTCCTTCTGACGGTGGTGGCACAATAGACACTACACAGCTTGAATAGAGAGCATGTTGTACTCCTTTAATCTCTGCTTTGATCTTGTCAAACATCATCTCCTGTTTGGCTTCTCTTTTCTGTAAGATATCCTCTGAGGTGTCTGTCACAATGACAATGATAAGGTCAATGTCATCCACCATTAGCATAGTCTGAAATGGCAGTTTATTGGCTTTTGAATTCTTCCGCGATGTAGGTTTTGTTGGGGAAACCTTTCTTTTCTTGGATGTCTCTGCCTTATCGAGGGGATATTTAGGTGGTGTTACTTCGCCTTACTCCTGCTTTTCTTCTTCCCCTTCCTCCTCTTCTTTGTATACTTAGTCACCTCCTCCCCCTTTAGGTGAATCTGATGCAGTCTCTTCTGATGCGCTGTGTATTTCCTGTACCTCTTCTTTCTTTTTCATCTTGATGTTGCTGGGTGCATCATATTGTTCCCATGTGACTACATGACTTCTGATGAGGTCGGGGTCAGACAATTATGTATGTTCGACTGGTACCAAGAATTCCTCAGGCCACTCCTTAGTGATTTCCTCCATGTCCTCCTCAGTGAGCTTGAAATAACTCTACAACTCCTCCTTGTGCTCATCTCTACGCGTAGTGATATATATAAAATGCCTATCTGCATGGAACTTCACGAATGGCCTGAACCGATGCAGCATGTTTGGTGTCATGCGAGGGAAGGATTCAATATCCCTCTTCAGCTTCATATAATAGGTGTGGAACACCGCGTTTGACTTGCATTTCTTTTCCATTTCACTCAAGTACCAGAGTGTAGTGAACTTCACAGCTAATGGTTCAGACGACTCAATTTCAGGGACGTTCTCTCCTTACTGCATCTCCCAAGCAATGAAGGCGAT
This sequence comes from Picea glauca, assembly GCA_000966675.3. NCBI lineage: Eukaryota > Viridiplantae > Streptophyta > Pinopsida > Pinales > Pinaceae > Picea > Picea glauca. Next base: position 106,307 of record JZKD02S2080148.1, read on the forward strand.
GAGAATCAACAACCAACATAAATGAAACTCATAGCTCTAATCCTGAGCTTCGCGATAATCTTTCTCTAATTGGTTGATGAGGTAGCTCGCCCAGTTCATTTGCAGTCCTTCAATGCATTTACTTGCGAGGTCGACGACGAACCCCGTGACCTGCGTTTGCCTATTATTTCTGACAAGCTTACCAGCGATCAACTGGCAGTCTAGGCGCACTGCACCATTATGGATGGAGTCTACCTTGTATCCCCACTTCCCTTTTTCCACATCGCCATAGGTGTCTTTGATCGTCTGTGCCAGGGCATAATTTGCAACCTACCCTGGGTAAAAGTCATGTGGGTCTAGTCCTTGCATGCTTAATTCGGTGATCCGGTGGATCAGCGCCAGATCGATAGTGATGCGCCTTTCCAACCATAAGTAACCACCATGGAAGCACAACAGCAGGATCTTAACGCATGCATTAACCTCTTGATGTCTTCTGAAGTGTGGTAGATTTATCACATTGAGGATTGTGGACCTCGCAATGTCCATGGTCCATGGCTCGGGGATTATCTTTGAATTCTTCCCCACCGTATTGGTCAAATACTTGTGTGGTGCGCGAATTCTGTAGTTTTTGCGATATCCTAGGTTATAGTCTCGGATATTCAACGTTAGAATATTATCCAATTGCAGTTTGAATGCACATATCCCCTTCGGGAGGTACGCAGTAATCAATGTGTAGTCAAAGTCCCTCAGGACACTGTCATGACTCACTGCACTAGCTAGAGGCAGGATGTAGTCGGGTAGGATTGATGGGATAAGCTTCACATTTTCCAAGTCATCACGATTCTTTCTACATTTCTCAACAGTGGGTCAACTAGACCGACGCCATGCAGTTGATGGGGATGCTTCGAATCCTTGCATCGATGAAGCTTGAACTCCTATGGACATCACCTTTTTAGCCATGAGGTCTATGAGAATTTCTTCGACGTATTTCTCTACTGCGCTCAATTCAGATGACATACACACTCAAGATCTGATATCTCAGGTCAGTGATCAAACACTCAATGTAACAAAGTGGGTGGTGAGCTCTCAATAAGCATTGCGTGAAAGAAACTAGTTATCTGTGGGCTCGGATAATCACGATTGGAAAAAGTGTTCTTGGTGAGACATATGACAGGTTAAATAGATAACATCATAACATATCCCTCCAATGGGTAGGAACACTTCAATCAATGCAGTTCCATCTGTTACAACGCAGTCCCTACATTCCAATGGCGAAAATTCCGGCAATAGCTGTGTTTCTAGACGTTCTAGAGCATCGGTCTAATGGTCAAGATGCCTCCAACAGTCATATTTATCCATCGTGGTGAAGTGCCAACCTGCACTATTTTGATATTCTGACGAAGTTCAAGTTCTGTAAATATCCCTTCTGTGAAGTCCTCTGTGGGAACTCTTGTAATTTTTCTAACTTATCTTTCTTCTTACTGAGCTTTCTAGCGTTCTTCCCTGTGATATGAGTTATTGGGTTCCTCTTTCCATTATTTTTCTTATCTGTACTTAACATAGTAACATTTCACTGTTGATGGTCTTCCATAGGGTTTGTAGTAGCTTGAAAATAAAAATTTGATATAAATCATTTCAATTGCACAAATAAATTGATCACCCGAACATATAAATTATTGAGCTACGGACAACCTCATAACACATCATATTCCTTAAATTTCATAAAACAAATACATAAATTAAAATACCTGGGTTTGATGCTAACCCTCTGTTTTCCGCTTGTCCTGTTGACCTTCCTACTGCTGCCTTGCCCAGCTCGAATCCATAGACCAACTCTGCCCAAAACCGAGTATCCACCCTGCCAACTAGGCAACTACCTAGCTCCAAGATACCATATGGATATCCTAGCCCCCGTGTCCAAAACCCCCAGCAAACTGGTGCCCCCTTGTACTAACCCTTCCCGACTACAGAACTCCAACTCTCCTCTGTGCAATCCAAGAGAAAACCTCCAAAAAAAATAATATCCCCCATAGAATGATCCTCCTCCTTCCTTCGTAAACCTCCCCTCATATTCCTCCTTCACCGCCCTTTCACCCCATTTACTTCCTTACCTACCCATAGTTAAT